>JAJOOD010015152.1:0-32597 GCA_029582525.1 Solanum tacnaense | reverse complement strand
CACAAAAACTCGCACCAAGACCAAACGAACGACCAGGTGACCGAACTGTCAGTCCCAGCAAGTCATAAATGACTTGGGGTCGCTATAGGAACGCTCTAAACGACACACAAAAGGCAAGACACAGAAATGACCATGAGGGTCATTACAGTTACCCATAATTAATTTTATGCCTTTTGTTTTCATCTTTAATATAGTTCTTGATGTATTATTAAAGGGGATCACTTTAGTCCATTACCCTAAAAGTAACTTAAGTTTAACGCCGTAATCCACAACAAAATAAACGGCCAAAACTTTTCTATTCCCCTAATAAACCATAAGAGTAAAAACTGCCCTAATTTTCTCCATCTTCATCTCTTTCAAGTTTCAAGCTCACTGTAGCGTATTGAAGTGAAGAATTTTTTGAGTTTTTTCCACTAGAGAGAAAGAGGCATACTCCAGCTCTACTATTGAGTTTATAGTGAGATGATATAATTAGAGAGGAAGAGGGAGAATCTCTTTATTTTTAAGCTAGTGAAGGATAACAATATTCTACATGTTTTGCATTTTTATTTTGGTAATTAAGGAAATGTTATTACCAAGTGAGAAGTCATAGTTACTACGCCTTTACTTCTTGCCTCTTATTTCAAACTCAAAGAAAGCCTTAATCGATATGACAAAAGATGTTCTCGTATTAAAAAAATTGAAAGAAGAAATCTTGGAGCTAGACAAATGGTCTTAACCCTCGTTAAGCACTAGAGCTACATAAACTGTTTTGCAACCAAACAAATCTTTGAAAATTGCATCACTTCTCTGTCTCTGCCATGGTTAAGGGTAGAAATTTTAACATTTGTAGCCTTTGTCCCGGTTAGTTATCATTGTTTGTTACCCTTACAACAACATCAAGTATCATAGGTATTTCACCTTGGTTGTCATCTGCTTTGAAATAATTTTTTTGAAGCCTAGAGTCTATCGAAAATAGTCTATCCACCTTCCATGAGATAGGGGTAAGATTATCCCAAACTCCACTTTTGTAACTACACTAGACATGAATGTGCTAAGAAGTGAACCAGATGTGCTAGTAAAATGTTTCACTAAGCACCACCTCCTTGCTCAAGGGAGAAAAAACCATGACATGTCACACATGGTTTAAAATTGTTTTCACTATTTTCAAGCAACAAGTGAACAGACTTCAACTAGACATAAGGAGATTAACCTCTTAATCTAACAACTACACTAAGTTCTACAATTACACATCAACCTATGGCAACCAACGTGCACCATGATTGAAATGATCAAGTCGCATTTTAGATATTACATCTACAATAGAGTCACACAAGATAATATACCAAAGCACATTCTCTCTACTTTTGGCATTAACCAATTTTCTCTTCAATCTTTTCACCTTTTCCTTCTCTTTTTCAAGCTCACTTTAGATGGACTCCGTCTATATCTTTTTTATCTTCATCTAATGTTATCGGACAATGCTTCTGTCCATTTTCAAATACTTCCAATATACTTTCAGTTTCACTCAGTTTCTTTACGAATTTCGGAATTACAAATATTGTAGTGGATCAATTTTGTTACCTTCAAATACGGCTTTGATTAGAGTTTTTGTATCTATCTTCAAATACTAGCTATTTTTTTAACAACGACAATGAAAGACTTCAAGAATCACTTCTATTAGAAATCACTTATCATCTTTGAATTGGAGTAGCAATTAGGGATTCAGAGATGAACTACGAAGAGAAAAACTTCTTTCTTGACATTTTGCAGTAATAAAACAGAAGCTCTGTTTAAGTGAGAGAAGAGAAGTTTCCTTTTGATGGGCTGAGGCAAAAAAACGCACAAGCTCTTCTGAAACTCACCTTCTGTAAACTGTGAGGCAGGGAGGTTTAAGTTGCCATTCTTTTTCTTCAATTTTATTTTTATTCGATACCAACTAGTTAAGATCAAGATTTGGTTATTTGTTACTATGTTGAATTAAATTAATCACTAGACTTGCAGTGTTAGCAGATCAGTTAGACTTAGTGGTATAACTCTTTTTAAGATGCATAAAACGCTTAAGCAGTTTTGGGGAGGGGTGATTACGATAGGCTCAGGGACAATATTTGAGTATTTGAAGTTGAAAAAAATTGTAGATGAAAACCTGTATTAAGACTTGGAACTTGCCATTACAGTTAAACGCAACTAACTGAAAAATGATGAAAAAATCGAAGTTGTGAAGACAACTGAACCGAAAATACCAAAGTAGTAGGTGCAACTAAACTCTCCTACAGATAGCAGTGGAGAGACAGACACATGAATAAGAAAGAATTCGGATGTGAGAGAAAAGGGCATAATCAGAGAAACTCGAAGAAACTAACAGAGGGAGTTTCTTCATGAACCTCAGAAACAGAGCATTCCTCTTCGTTTGCAGCAGTCACATTTGATTCTTTTGGGACTGAGGGAGTTTGTTGATGAACCACAGGAACAGAGCATTCATCTTCTTTTACAGCAGGCAATTGGGTCACATTTGATCCTTTTGCAAGTAAACCAACTTGGCTGATGTTCCCATCCAATGGTTCCGGAATGTTACGAAACATTGAATCGAGTAGAGGGCGAGTATACACATCGGGATGAGTTTCTTGATGAACAACTTCTTGACGAACAGAGCACTCATCATGATTTTCTTGAGCGAAGGATTTCACACTTCCTTGACATTGTGATGAAGAACTGTCCCTCATAATGCGACATACAACAAATCCCTCATGTTGAATTCGACCACTCAAGTCCTTTAGTTTACTATCAATAAGGCTATATTCTTTCATAATCCAGACATGATTTTCTTCTTTAAAGCGGAATTCTTTCTTGATACCAATCACTGATTTATTCTTGTCGACAACGTGTTCAATGGGGTAGCTTTCTTTCCATAAGCCGCCTCCGCCAACAATTGCCCTGTTGAAGTTCTTACCATTCTCTTTTTTTTTCTTTAACTGAGTGAAGACATGATGATGATTAGTAGTAGTCGTATCGAATAACTGAGATGGCTTCTTGTTGCCATACAAGTCTACAATACAAATTTCATCGCATCCAACAGGCATACCAGTAACAAAATTGATAAGATACCCAATGAGTTGTTCATCTTCGATATTCGTCCCCATTTTTTTATCGAAAACAAAAGAAACAGAGGAAGAAGAAGAAGAGAGCGCGAGTGAGGATTTTTTTGCAGAAAGAAAATGAATACTCACTCCACCTTTCTATGTATGTATAGAGAGTTTTTTTTTTTTTTTTTTGTTGATTAGAATTTTTTTTATATTTTTTTACCAAATCACACGTACGTAATATATATTTACCCTTAACTAATTTTATCTTTTATTGTTATAAAATATAGTAAGTAAAATTTAATTATTTTAATGCTTCAAATAATAGTTTAATAATTTGACTATTATAAGTAATAAAAATTCGAGTGAGATTATACGTGAATCAAAGCCAACATATGCTTCTAGACCGAAGTTTGAAATTATGAACAAACAGCAGGATTAGGTACTGAAATACTTTAGTTAGAAGAAAAGATTTAGAGTTCGTTGGGTACGTGGGATAAGAATAATAATATTGATGTTAAGATTACATTGCCTTAGCTTAACACATCTAGTATTTTATTGATAAATAATATAACCAGAATATCTCGATAAAACTTGAATAAAGTCTTCATAGAAATCAAACTTGATCAAGAGATGACAACTCAAGTTGGCCCATGTTACAATGACCCACTACAACAAAAACATCTTTTAGTGACAATAAATATACACATTAATAAAGAGTGTTAAAGTTTTTATCGGCATTAGTTTATTGTCATTAGATTCAATGTCGCTAAAGGTTTTAGGGACATATACAAAGAGTGTTAATTGTCGCTAAAAGTACATATTTAGTGGCAATTAAACTATTGTCATTAATTAATTGACGCGAAAAATCATTTTTGATATAGTGACCTTTGATAATGAGTAACTTCTGAATAACCTTGCGCAACTCATTAAATCTAGTTTTCCATAAGAAAATTTAAGAATAACTACTTGATGTAGTCCTTCCTCTATGTTGAATTCATTAACTTCATCTATAGTGGATTCAATGGCTAACTCTCCATGAATGAATTTAATTAATTTCAATTCAATTTTGGGTGTAGACCTGGTAGATGAATTGGTTTGAAGTTGTAAGACATATGTTGGTTTATGTGTTGATGAATATTATTTTGGAGATGTTGTGGTGGTGTTTTCTCCCCATCAGGAGGCTGGGACATGGCTAAATGTAATGACCCTCCTGGTCATTTCTGTGTCTTGCCTTCTATGTGTCATTTAGAGCTTTCCTGTAGCGACCCCAAGTCATTTATGACTTGCTGGGACTGACAGTTCGGTCACCTGGTCGTTCGTTTGGTCTTGGTGCGAGTTTTTGTGTTTTGGAGCTTATGAACCTTGAACGATCTTTTTCGATCAAAAGTTCAAGAAGCCGACCTCAGAATGAAATTCTGACGGTTCCATCAGCTCCGGAATGGCCAAGTTAGGCTAGTAGCATGGTTGGCACGAGTATCAAGGCCTTCGATGTGAGTTTAGACCATTAGGCGTTTTAACCTTTGAAATTTGGCTTAAGGTTGACTTTGGTCAACATTCTTGGAAAACGCGCTCAGATAAAAATTCTGTCAACACAGTTAGCTCCGGAATGTCGATTTTGGTCTAGAACGACCTTTCGTTCGACTCCCGAGGCCTCCGGACTCATTTCGAGCCCCTTAGTGGATTTTGGTTAAAATGGCATTTGGAAGTGGGACCCCCACTTTTTATCGAGATGACCTCGGATGGAAATTTTGACTGCTCCGTTGAGTCCGAAATATCGAATTTAGTAGGGTAGCATATCTATTTTATTTTTATCGGGTAACGAACGAATTCCGAGCACCCCATCGGAGATTTTGAAGATTTAGCCAAAGCTGAGATCTGGTGCAGCTCTTTAGCGACCAGAGTTTGGGCCTTTAATGACCAGTTATTGGTTTTAGCGACCGGTTTCGTCCTTTTTAAAACCCCAACTTAGCTTTATTCCTCATTTTAAAAGTGCGATACCTTGAGCTATACAGGTTTGATCTGGGCGATTCAAAAGGCAAAGTTGTGAGATTTTTCGAGAACAACGTGTTGGTGAGCTCGGATAGTGATTTGAGGTCCCCGTTTGAGGTAATTTTCGTAAAATACCTGCTGCCACACCCTTTTTGTGAGCTTGATTTTGGAATTTTTGAGACTTGATATTTCAGTCATTTTAGATCCGATTTTGGTGATTTTTGAGGCTATATTGAGTGGTTTTTCAAGGAGAACGCGTTGGCGTGGTTAGATTTCGTATTTAACTTATTGTTGGAGGTAAAAAGTTGTGTTTTAGCTGCTGTCTTAGCTCATTTCGAGCTCAATTTTTTGGGAAAATTTAGAAGGTGATTTCGTGGTCATTTTAGGTGCGAATCTGGTGATTCAAAAGCCTAGATTGTGGGGTTTTTCGTGAGGATCATCATGGTGTGATTGGTTTCAGCATCCAGACCCTCGTTTCTGATATTTTCTTGTAAATAGCTGCTGCTATTGTTGTTCCGTTTTAGTGTAATTTGGGTTTTGGTTGCATGTTGACAGTGTGTTGTTCCCGAGCCCCGAATTGTGGCCCATTTTGGGATATGAGCTGGGGGAAACTGGTTAGGACCCACTTTTGGGGTTAATTCCGGAATTTCCAGCGCGGGTCCCACGATTCCCGTTTTGACTCCAAAATTGACTCATCTCTGTTTGTTGTGATTTTGGTGTCTAAACGATCGTATTAACGTTGTGACTCTATTTTTGATAGCAGGGAAGCGTTTAGAGACCGTTCTGAAAGGGAAAGCTCCGAAGAAGTGATTTTGGAGCGCGTGTGATCGGCCTACAGGCAGGCTACGGTTTCCCTCTCTTAGATTGAGCTTGAGAGTGTGAATGCATGTTGATTAGTTGGGATTTGGGTTGGTAGTTATTGAATCACGTATATGCGTTTAAAAATTATGTTTTCGGCCTATTTCAAGAATTATCGGGTAACTGTGAGCATGCTTTGTGTTATTAATGGACCCTCCTCGCTATGTGGAGTGCTTGCATGATTAATTACTATTTATTTGAAGCATGTTGGGCCTTAGTTTATGTTTGACTAGGGCTTGCCTTAGAAATACATGTTTCGAATCCGATAGGCCTTAGTTTTCCCCCGACGTCGCTCGGCCGGCTTAGATCCCTGTAGACTGGTGTAACAGACTTGAGTCTGATAGTTTGGGACTTAGCTAGGCGATACGCTTTCTCCGACTTTAGTTATCCTTATTTTCCCCGATGTTCCGGCTTCACGAGTCACGTCGGCGACACTAATTCTACTTCGCGATTTAGTTATCCTTACATTGATTGGCTAAGTATGGACGGCGTTCCACGGATATTTATGAGTGTGGATCGATTAGGACTCTTTCAGCAGCTACATTGGCACCTTTATAGAGCATCCGGTTAGAATTCCGGCCTCTATTGCCCAGATACTTATATAGAGCATCCGGTTAGAGTTCCCGCCTCAAATACTTGATACTTGTGATTGGTTACTTGGGTACTTCTGGTGAGCATCCGGTTCGAGGTCCGGCCTCCGTACTGTCAAATTTTACTAATTGGGGTTGAGGTTCTGATTCGTGTTCTCCGTTCTTGAGTTCTCATATGCAATTCTCTTTAGTTATAGGTATTCTGTGTACTCGTGGGGCTTATGGGGGTCCGTTCGGGTTTTTATTTAACTTGCACAAGAGTGTACCTTTTGGGCTTATGGGGGTCCAGTTAGGTGTAGTTAGCTTATAGATTACTTTAGTTAGTTATTTCTACACTAGTGTGCATTCCATTGTTACTTAGATTTCCGCTCTTGACCCTCGGTTTGTGTTATTCCTTCTTTTCATATTGCCTTTACTTTTCAAGTTCAGTCAGCCTATGATGCCTACTGGGTACCTGTTGTTTTGGCACTCATTCTACGCTCTGCATCTGTTTCGTGATGCAGGTCCGAGTACCAGTGGCCAGCGTTGATTCAGGTTGGTGTAGTCTGATCCGAAGACAGGGGTGAGCACACGATGTTTTGTACTATTTCAGTCTCCATCTGTGTATATAGACTTGTCTTTTATCTTTCGAGACAATCCAGTCTTTGTGGTCCACTTTTGGGACTTGTACTCGTTTTGTTAGTAGCTCTGTACTAGTGACTTTTAGGTTCTGGGAGGGATCTTTATTTGTATATATGTTTTGGTTTGCTTCTGCCTGTTTATATTGTTATTTGTCTACTCTTGTTTAGTTTCTACCCTCAGACCCATTACTTGTTGTTCCGGGTTACGGGTTGGCTTACCTGCTCGTGGGTTATAGTAGGTGCCATCATGATTTGAGAAACCGGGTCGTGACACTAAAACAATCATGAGAGTTGCTGCCCTCAAATCTACATGAGTAATGAGAAGAGAGCATATGTTCCTTTTTTTTGGGCATAATACATAAATGTGTCATTTAATTTGGCTTCACTTGACATCTATGTCCTCCAACTTTAAGTGTGCACAAATAGAAACTCAAACTTGTATAAAATTGAACAAATAGACACATCTTACGTGACATATTACACATAGGACGTCATGTAGGATGTGAATTGTTACATAAGACGTCTTTGTCTACTTGTTCAATTTTATACAAGTTTGAATGCTTACTTTTACACACCCAAAGTGTTAATACCTCGTTGTAACTTGTATTAATATGTGTAGTATTTTTTAGATAAGATGATAAAGTTATAAAAAGTGAGACTACTATCTCATATAGAAAATGACATATATTTACTTATCTCATCCCGTATACTAAACAAGTGCTTAAGAATTTTCAAGACACTACCTTGTCTTTGAGTAAGCGAGCCTAATTAACATTACGGATTAACCTTAATTTAAGTTTAAGTCTAATTAGATACACCTACCTTTTATACTAACTCATGATTAATGAATGTATCTATTGACTATTATCACCTTAATTTACTTCTTAACCATAATAAATGATTTCAGGAGGCTAGTTTTGGCAAAAAGAATTTATTAAATAAACTGAACTCCGAAGGTCAGTTTTCATTTTTCTTATTTTTGATGCTACAAAAATGATCTCCGACATAACTCAAAACTCGAGCCTTGAATTTGACCATAAAACCAAGACTCAAGACCCGATCCTTGAACCTTACTTAGGACCCAAGCCAAAATCTAACTCTAACCCAAGATTTGGGAATTGAACCCGAGGGACTCGAGGTTCGAGTTTTGATCCATATCCAGGAGTGATCTTGACCTAGAACCCGAGCCTTAGTCTTTATCATGGACCCAAACCCCACCTTGACTCGAAACTTGTGATCCGAGACCCAATCCTAATTCGGGATACGACCTTGATCTGAGACTATTAATTCGAGACTCGAGACGCTAGCTTCGGCTCATACAAAAATCAAAGTAAATATCAAGTAATAGTTTCAAATTAAAGTAAATCTTAAACATGGATTAGAATTAGGTTAATATTGAACTAAATTGAAGATCACTTAAAAATGAGTTATGTTGGGTTGGACTACAATCAGTCCAATATAAAATTATTTGTGCCCAACCCATGAAAGAAAGAAAAAAGAAATTGTATATCCTTCTTTGAAAAGTTATCCTCTCAACTTATCTAATAGTGTTCCTGTTTCAATTTTTACTTTTTCAAACATCAAATCCAAAAGAACAAAAAAAGTTTCATTCACCACCATTTTCTCCATTCCCATATTCAAGAAAAAAAATTGGAGTCTCGTTTTGCTCAATTCGCCATTCTTTAGAGCAGTACAAAACTTCCATCCTTACATGAGCATCGAAGTGTTGGAAAATATTAAAAATTACGGAAAATTTTATAACTTGAGGCATGTCAAGGACATCGTCTTAAGGATATATCTTGTAAGGACAAATGACGACTTTATCTAATGGATTCATACGATTAAAAGCATTTTACAATTGATTTATGTCTCTCAATCTCTTATTACAATGCATGTTTCAAGAACTAGTACAATTAAAAACATATTAGAAAGTAATAAAATATTACATTGTGTCCCATATCTTGTCTTTATTTCTTATTCATTATTTATAGATTTCTCTCATGTTACAATAGTACACCTATTTTGAATAATTGATTGACAAAAGAAATAAATAAACTTACTTTGAATAATTGAATTACAAAAGAAACAAGTCAGAGTACACTTATTTTGAATACAGTTGAAACAAAAGAAACAAATATGGATGCTTGCGCGCGAAATTCTAATATTGCCAACCACCAACTTCAACTTCACTTTGATCACTCCTGCTACTTCAATGGCTTCCAAAAACCCTAATTCCTCTTCAATGTATCCTCAACTACTAATTGACCAAAATACCCCTTTCCCCTCTTCAACCTCTCGCCAAAACCTTTACCCAATTATTGACATGAACGACCTTGTAGAAAATCTCTTCCCTCAAAATGACCAAACTGCCCCTGAAGAACAGCATTATTCACCATCTGCCCCTCCTGAAATCCTTGAAGAAACCCTTGTCGTTATCCCCGGTTCCATTCTTCACTTGATTGACAAGCACTATTCCATTGAACTCGCCACTGGCGATTTATTTATACATCGTCTCCGACAAGGGAACAATATCGTCGCTCTACTTGTTAGTGTTGGAAATGAAATCCAGTGGCTGTTGACTAAGGACCTTACCGCGGTAAAGCTCGATGATTCGCATTACTTTTTCTCATTTCAAGCTCCCAAAGACGATGAATCGGATACAGAATCAGTCGGTGATTCGTTGAATTATGGTTTGACGATTGCTTCCAAGGGACAGGAGAAATTATTGAAGGAGCTGGATGGTATTTTGGAAAATTACAGCAATTTTGCGGTGCAGAAAGTGGAAGAAAAGACCGCGGTGGGATTGGGTGGGCCGGTGGCAAAGGAGTTGTCACCGGCGGAATTAAAGTCGGAGAAGAAGAAGGAGGTGTTGGAAGAGCGATGTGCAGCGTATTGGACCACATTGGCGCCCAATGTGGAGGAGTACAATGCCAAGGCAGCAAAATTAGTTGCTTCAGGTTCAGGACACTTAATAAAGGGGATTTTGTGGTGCGGAGATGTTACTGCAGATGGATTGAAGAGGGGGAATGAGGTTCTGAAGAATAGGTTTAAGACAGGTTCGAAGACTAAGGTCAGTCCTGAGACGTTGAAGAGGATCAAACGGTATGACCTTGCTAGGATTTGGTGGACTTTTGCTTTTTCTTGCTTGGCTGGCTTGATGATTAGCTAAATATCTTTGTTTTGCTGTTATTGTTTATCGTTTTGATAAGCTATCTTTTGAGTTCTTGACTGTTTTGCAAAGTAAGGTCTAGTATAGTGAAACTACCTATTGAATTCTTAAATGGGCTATGAAGGTAGAATGTGAAGGGAAGTGCTTCTGTTTATTCTCTTCACATGGGAATGCAGGCAAGTTGAAGTAGAGGAGATCTTTTGTAGCCCCACATCCACATAATAGGTGACAGCCTTAAGCCTTTAGTATTTTAACGATTGGGATGAGTCAATGTCAGTTGAAGGTGTGATTGTGGAAGTGTTGAATTAGAAAACTTGCCTTTTTCTTTCGTACACAAGGCTTTCTCTTTTGTTTTCTTGTGACAAACATTCATTGAGTGAGAGGATATTGATGGGAGAGATGGTTGCTTGATATTAAGGTCATTTGGAGTGAAATTTTTAATTTAGTCATTACAAGGTAATATCGACTATGACTCTTTTATATATCACTTGACTGGTTTACCAAGGTAGGGGTAAGGTCTGCGTACACACCACTCTGCCCAGAACCCACTTGTGGGATTACCCTAAATATAGAACAAGAAATACGAGGATACAATGGTTTCTAAGTTTCTGAATGTGGAAAGAAGAGGATGCATATCCACTTGCCAGAATAGCATGATGGGAATGTTCTCTGTTTCTTAGAGATTTGCTAATCCAATTAAATTGTTGGACTAAGAAAGTTAAGATATCACTTTCTTAACTGTTTTGGCTATAAATGTATTGAAACTGATTTTCAGTTTTAATAATGTGTCCTTAAAGTCCATCTATCGAACCAAGATAATTTTGGTTCATCTGAGTGTAACTAGTTTCTATTACTGATGATGTTCCTTGTTACTGCAAATGCCTATCAATATGTATGGGAATAAGCAGCACAAAAAGTTTGATTTCATCTATTTCCACTCCTGGCCCCTGGGAAAGGGACTATCATTAAACTGGATTCTTTTTTCTTAAGATACCTCTTGCTGATGGATATGAATGTCCCATTAAGAAGGTCTTAGATACTAATGTGAATAGTCAATGTAATAGTTTTGACGTATTTGTTGGGGTGTGTTTTTTCAGTGTTAAGAGAGTGACAAAAGTGACGGAGAAAATGGCAGTTGGGGTCCTATCTGGAGCTGTGAAGGTTTCAGGATTCTTTACTAGGTCCCTTGCAAATTCCAAAGCAGGAAAAAAGTTTTTTAGCCTCCTTCCAGGGGAAATGGTTCTTGCCACTCTTGATGGATTTAGTAAGTCGCGTCTTTTTTTCTCTGTTCTAACTAATTTTGTGGAATTTGTATGCCTCTAAGTTTGGCAATTCTGATCCGTATTTTTGGATTAAGAGAAGAGAAATTCCTCCTCTCTTTTCTTCTTTTGTTTTATGATAATCTATAAGAGCACAGAACTAGCAAAGGGAAAGACAAGGAGATAGGAGAAAAGACAAGTTTTACTTGAGTTTCTAATGGCATAATTCAACATTTAGATGTTGAACTACTTTGAGTAATTGTTTTATGTTTGGGTGGCTCTTACTTCCTCCCCCAACCCTCTCGTACAGGATGCCAAGTGGCATAAGGGTGACAAGAACATTAACTTTATGCATCTGGCTAGTACAATATGTATATTGTGGACTTGAAAGATGATATTTGGTGGTTTCGACAGAAGTGTATATGCTGGGTCTCACAGCAATGCAATTGTCTTTGGCACAAGTATTGTTTTTTGTTTACAAGTTAATGACTTAATTTGGAAGAAGCCTAATGCAGATATTCTTGTTAATAGGCAGAATATGTGATGCCGTTGAAGTAGCTGGAAAGAATGTGATGTCTACATCAGGCACTGTGACGACTGAATTTGTTTCTCACAGATATGGAGAAGAAGCAGCTAAGGCAACCAGTGAAGGGATTCATGCTGTAGGGCATGCTTTTGGGACTGTGTGGGCAATAAATGATGTGATTTCCCTTAAAGACTTCTTTTGCTCCTCTGATTAGCTTAACAACTTTGAGCTTATCTCCTTGAAGCCTTTTGATACAACCTCTTACTTCATCAAAAAGAAAAAGAAAGTCTCTGAACCCCAAAAGTGCCTTGAAGCCCACTGCCCTGGCCAAATCTGCTGCTAAAGCTGCTTCTACGGTCGCTGCAGCTGATAAGAAGGCTAAGAATTTCAAGTCGTCACGTATAAGTGTGACCTTGTTTGACCTACCATTGCAGGTGCGTGCTGTCAATTAGAACCCACTCTTAGATATTTCACTTCATTTATATTATTAGTCATGATAAGAAATATAGTCCGTTATTGTAGATATGCTGTTTTAAATTATAATGTCAACCCAAATTCTCCATCTGTTCTCTCTACGCTCTGGTTTTTATGTATTATTTGTAGAATGAGTAATTGATAGTGGCAGACACTTTTTGCATCTTGTTTGAACAGTAGCTTTCATCATTAGGTTAACGTACATGTTGGTGGGTTGCAATCATGCATTAATGGTTTTTTTTGCTGAAAGAGTCCCTCAACCTTCTTCTTTTCCTTCTGCACAATTTTGTTATTGCAGTTGTTAGTATTTCAGATTTTATGATGATAATATTGTCAAGGATGATGCACTCATGTCGGTTCAACTGGAAAGAAAGAAATTCATTGAATTGTTATTAGGGGAGTGAGGGACAATTACTGGTGTGGGGTAAACTGCTAATATTATTAAAGAAAAGTAAGCAAGAGACACATTTAGGAGGGCACTCTAGTGGTCAATGAAGTTGGTGCAAATTTTGGAGATCAGGGTTCAAATCCCAGCAGAAATAACAAACCTGGTACTTGTGTTGGTGGTGGGGGAGGTAGCAGTTACCTAATAGAATAGTCATGCAAGCGGACTCGTACACCACTGTTATCCCCAAAAAAAAGAAGACGATGGACTTATTATGAGGTTTTTTGTGTACATCATGGCCCTCAACCCCTTGGAGTTCTATGGTTGAGTTGTCTATATTGATTATAAGTGATTTAAAGTAAGTGCTACTAGCAATAGTTAGAGTTAATTACTGGTAAATCTTTGTAGAATCTAGATGTCCATATTTAGGCTTCTGCATATCAGCTAATGTAACTCCAGTTCCAACTTTTTTTGTGTGTTTGTTTCATTTGGTGCTATCAGGAAAGCCGTGTTTTGATTCCAATGTGTTCTTAATTACTCTTGACATCTAGAATATGATGAAGTTAATTTTGGACTTACATGCCAAAATGCAATTTGTCAAAAATTAACAGATGAAATAGACACTACATGGACCTCACTTTGTTGTCTTTGCTTTTCTCTTAGGTATCAATGCGCTATTCCTTTGTACCTGTAAAGCAGTATGTTGTCGTGAGGAAGCTCAATTTAGCTGTGTCTCTTATTAGCAAACTGATGTCAATGTGGGTGGTGTAGACAAGCAGCTCTTAGCAATGACCATTAGACATCACAAGAAAACACTCGAGATAACAGGCATTGGCTCTGACCTCTTCATACTATTTTTGTGTATGTGTGTGTATATACTAGTGAGAGCACCAACCCACCTTTTGTAAACTGTGAATAGTTCAAGTTTTCAGTCTTTATCTTCAAATTCATTTTTATGTGATACCAACTAGTTAAGATTAAGATTTTGTTATTTGTTATATTGAATTAAATTAAACACTGGACTTAGTGTATTCAACAACAGTTCGCCTCAGTCATAGTTTTGCTTAACAAGCCTTCATTCTAGTTTACATTGACCAGAAGTCATCAAATATGCAAACTCTAATTTTCTTGGCGTTTGTTGTTATAAATCTGCAGTGGTAGCTGATCAGTTCGCCTTAGTGGTATAACTACCATTTAAGACGCATAAAAAGCTGTAGTTGAAATCTCAGTGTTTAAATATGAGTTCTACTAGAAAAAAAAGTTGAAAACGATGAAAAAATCAAAGCTTGTGAAGAGAACTGAACCGAAAGTATCAGAGACACTTGAGGAGAAAATAATAAAACACAAGATGGCCCATGCTGGTCTCAAACCTGCAACCTTCACATTATTAGCACAATGCTCTAACCAAGTGAGGTAATGGGCTCAATGTTGATTTGCAGCTAACCATTAATCTCTATAATCCAAACAGTGCAGTTTTCTTGTCAAAAACATATACAATTCTTCAAAGAATGAGTTGTATCAACCATCACAGATTACTCTCAACTCCACAGATTTGTATGACCAATATAAAAATCTTCGCAGAAAAGTGGGATTTGATCCTCATCTTCTTGGGGTTCTGGTCCTTCTGGAACCATTGATTCAAGTACAAAGGCAGCATACACATCAAGTTCTTTGTGGTAAGTAGCAATGTCATAATCAGGACGAACAGAGCAT
The DNA here is from genome assembly GCA_029582525.1 of Solanum tacnaense. NCBI lineage: Eukaryota > Viridiplantae > Streptophyta > Magnoliopsida > Solanales > Solanaceae > Solanum > Solanum tacnaense. The sequence continues at coordinate 17,952 of JAJOOD010015152.1, read as the reverse complement.
TCTTCTTCTTTTGCAGCAGCCACATTTGATTCTTTTGCGACGAAACTAACAGAGGGAGTTTCTTGATGAACCACAGGAACAGAGCATTCTTCCTCTATTGCAAGTAAACTAACTGGGCTAATGTTCCCATTCAAAATCCATTTAACTCATCGAATTACATTAGCAGAACTGAATTTCATAGTTTCTTGACATTGTGTAACTCTGAAGTTTTGATGATCTTAACAAACAATGGGCACTGGTCCCATGAGTATCGCATGTTCCAGGACAAATGCGGAACAGCTGTAAAAACTGCCAACTCTGTTATGGTTGGAAAAGAGGACAGAGCTCTCGGCCAATGAGATCACACTAGGTTGTTTCGCTCAGAGCATATTATACCCCCTTTGTCGACGAGAAACTAACACACACACACACACACACGTCTAAGAACTTTGGCATTAGCAGCTTTCTCTCTCTAGAGCAAAAGAATAAACTTTCAAGAACTACAAAGGACCTGATAGAGTTATCAAGTGAGACTTAAGTTTGTTCATCGGAAAGTTGTGTTTTGTGTCTTAACTTTGTAAGATCTATTCCTGAACTAAAAAGGAACTTAGATCGTATTACCAGTTAAAATGATTGGTTCCAATGATTAAAATTCTCGAGAAAAAAAGAGAAACAAATGATCGCAAGTTGTCTCGACAAGAAAAAGATGGAATCAAAATAAAATTGTGGCTGACAATATTTTTACTTATAATATTATTTTTGAAACAATGCAACAAAATGAGAATCTGAAATCAAAATTTGTCGATGATTTGAGAAAGAGAAATGACATGAACGACCTTGTAAATACACCTTTACCTTCACTACTACCTCACTGGCTGACTCTGTTGATCAAATGGATTCTTTCTGTATAGATAGACGACCTTCACTACTAAGACATTGAACCTTGGTCTTGGTGGACTGCATTCTGATAAAATCAATGAAGAGATTAAACAAACGTTCCAATCGGAATTTTTTTCATTCAACGAAGGAAAAAAAGACAATAAAGAAACAGAGGTGCAACTCAGTAACAAAAAGGGCCAGCTGATACTTTAGATCTTAGATTGTTACATTCCTCTTATGTTTTGATGAATTAACAAACTATGAGATCTGGTAGAGGGATCTGATCCCTCGAGTAGGAGCTATCCAGGATGAGTTAATGCAGTTGTAAAGCTGCTACGCCTACTGGGGTAGGTGGGCCCGATAGCTTAGGCGCAGAGCTCTCACCCAATGGCAGTCTACTAGATTGTTTTTGTTCAAAGCAAAAGTCATCTCTCTCAATAAAGCACTATTCTCATAAGCAGCAGTAAGGGACCTGATCGAGGGATCTATAATAGTCTTTAGTTGTTATTTGTGTTTAGTGTCTTGTGTTCAAACATTGTAAGATCGATTCCTATGATATAAAAGGATCATAGATCATTTCAGTTGTAATGTCGAGTTCATGGCTAGAGTTAGCCGTGGTGTGTTTGATTGAAGTTTATGTTAACATCACCACAAGTGTCAAAAGAGGTAATGAAATCCCTATGACTTATCTTTGCTAATAGGCCACAACTTGTTTCTGTACAGATTCCAAGATAACAACAGCCCCAGCCTTTCATTCTCTCCTTCTGGAGACAGCTTAGGAAAGTATGTATCTTGGAGATTTAAAGTGCAAAGCACATTCAATCATTTGAGTCGATAAGGGAAGAGGAAGTAGAGAATCTTATTGAAGCAATTTCCTTGACACAGCCACAAGTTCCTATTGATATTAGTAAAATGATCTTCTCGATGACGAATAACATAACAGCCATGGCAGCATTATTCACCATCTGCCCCTCCTCCCCTGTTCCATTCTCCACTTGATCGACAAGCACTACTCTCTACTTCAGTACTTGTTCCTGTTGGAAATGAAATCCAGTGGCCATTGACTAAGGACCTTGCTGCGGTAAAGCTCGATGATTCGCATTACTTTTTCTCATTTCAAGCTCCCAAAGACAATGAATCGGATAATGAAGAAGGTGTTGGAAGAGTAATGTGCAGCGTATTGGACCACATTGGCTCCCAGGAGAGAAAGCGGCAAAGTTAGTTGCTTCAGACTCTGGACACTTTTTAAAGGGGATTTTATGGTGTGGAGATATTACTGGCTTACTGCACATAGATTGAAGGTATGGCCTTTCTAGGATTTATCATTCAACAAAATACCAAAAATTTAACAGATGAAATACACAACTAACAACTAGTTAAGATTAAGATTTGGTTGTTTGTTATGTTGAATTAAATTAATCACGAACTTGTAAAAAGACAAGATGGTCTCGAACCTGCGACCTTCACATTATTAGCACGACACTCTAACCAACTGAGCTAATGGGCCTTGATTTGCAGCTATCCATTAATCTCTTTAATCAAAACAGTGTAGTTTTCTTGGAATTACATTAGCAGCACTGAATTTCATGTATAAGGAAATATTTTCATGAAAAAGTAATTCTAAACCACAAAGTAAAGGACTGGTGTAAGAAGAAAAGTGAAAGTGCATTGACAGATAAAATTAAAATCATACACAATTCGGCAAACAAAATTTTAAGAGTTGAGTCGTATCAACAATCAGCAACTCTTAACTCCAGAGATCTGTATAATCAATATAAAAATCTTCGTAGAAAAGTGGGATAGAATCAGCTTCATCATCTTCTTGCTGTTGCGGAATGTAAGGAACCATTGATTTTAGTTGAGAGGCAGCATAGGCATCAAGTTCTTTGTGGTAAGTAGCAATGTCATAAACAGAGCATTCTACTTCTTTAACAGAGGGAGTTTGTTGATGAACCACAGGAACAGAAACAGAGCATTCCTCTTCTATTGCAGCAGACAATTTTGATTCTTTCAACACTAAACTAACTGGACCAATTTGGTTCCCATTCAAAAGACTGTTCGACTCATCAGATGGAATTACATTAGTAGTATTGAATTGTTCCAAATCTTGAAACTGACTCTGAGCAAAAACAGCACTGAATTGTCCCAAATCTTGAAACTGATATTGAGCAAAGGATTGTCCCAAATCTTGAAACTGATTCTGAGCAAAGAATTCCACAGTTTCTTGACATTGTGATGCAGAAATTAGCACAGAATCAAGAAAATTCTCTACATTGTGATCCGAAGGGATGATAACCTGAGAAGAATTGACGCTCCTAGTAATGCGACATACAGCAAATTCCTCCTCATGTCGAATTTGACCACGTAGTCTCAAGGCCTTTAGTATATTATCACTAGGACGATATTCTTTCATAATCCAGACATGGTTTTCTTCATCAAAACGGAAGGTTTTCTTGAACCCAATCTTTAATCCTTTTTTGTTGTAAACTGGTTTACCATTGTCGATTCCTTTCCATGAGCCGCCACCACCAACAATTCCCCTGTTGAAGTTCTTACCATTCCCTTTTTTCTTCTTTAACTGAGTGAACACATGATATTCAGTAGTAGTAGTCACCGTGGTATCGAATAACTGAGATGGCTTCTTGTTCCCATACAAGTCTACGAGTCGAATTTCGTCGCATTCAACAGACATACCAGTAACAAATTTGAGAAGATACCTAAGGAGCTGTTCATCATCAATATTCATCCCCATAGTTGATCGAAAAAGAAAAGAAAACAGAGGAGTAGAAAAGAAAGAAGAAGAAGAAGAAGAAGAGAGATAATATATATATTGTAGAAAGAAAATTAACGAGAAACCGTGTAAACAAGAAAAGCTCAACAATTCACACGTAATATAAAGTTACCGTTAACTAATTTTTGTGCCTTTTTTTTAATTATAATATGGTAACTAAAATTTTATTGTTTTAATGCTTCAAAAAATAGTCTAATCATTTGACTATTATGAGTAATAAACAAAGCTTGAGTGAGATTATAAGTGAAATAAAGCCAATATATGCTTTGTATAATGTTTTGAGTTTATTGACTATGTGGAATAAGGATAATAATATCATTGTGTTACGACACATCCCTTTAGTGAGATTACTATCTAATATAAAAGGTGGAATATATTACTTATCTCATCCCGCGTACCAAACGACTGCCTAAGAATTTTCAAGACACTACCTTGTCTTTGAGTAAGCGAGCGTAATTACCAGTATGGATTAATTACTTTAGTCTAATTCTATACATGTCCCTTTTGTACTAATCATGATTAATGAATGTATCTATTATTCCCTCCGTCTTTTATTAGAGGTGTATTTTCTATTTTACACGGTAATTAAGAAATCATTAATAGATTGATTAACTTTACTATTTTGTTCTTTGTTCATATCAATGCACATAAAATAAGTTAGAAAAATAATACACAGAGTATAGGAATAGCTATAGTATTGAGAATTGTTCAAATTTCCAAAGGTCATACTAATTGTACGGATAAAATGGGAAAAATTTAATTAATTCTATCCTAATTTAGTGAGTGATCAAATAATATGAGACAACTATTTTTAATAAGATATCCATCCGGGGACAGATATGGAATATCACCTTAATTTAGTGCTTAAACATAATAAATACTTCTTTTTGGTCTTTTTTAAATACTACATATATTATCACCTTAATTCTGCATACGAGTAGTAGCCCTTAATATAGAGTTAATAAAAACCAACGAGGGTTGTGGTGGAGTGGTAAATACTCTTTTATCTTTAACCATATATTTGTTTTACAATTAGTTTATTGGTGAGATTTAGCCTCTCTACAACAAGAAGACATTGAAAAGGTATTAAGATTATATTTAGATATCTTTGAGGAACAATTGATATGAGATTGTTTTATTCTTATACATTCACATTAGAGGTAATTGATTATGCAGATGTGGATATTTGTCTAACCCACATAAAGCATGGTCTATTTAGTTACATATGGAGGTACATTTACATCATGGTGTTCGATGAATATAATAATAATTGTCACTTCTTCGAGAATCTAGAGATAATAGTTATTTTAAAGGTAATCGAGAGTGTGTATGGTTAAGGTCAATAACTCAACATACTTTACAATTATGTCATCTTTCTTTAAAAATAAAAATTTCAACAATATTGTATGAAGATAGTACTGTTTGCATAGCTCAATTGAAGGAACGTTTCATCATAGGAGATTGAACAAAACATATTTCACCTGTACTTTTTTACTCATGATCTTCGACAAAATGGTGAAATTGGCAAATAGTTATTCAACAGATTTGTTCGAGCGATAATCTTGCACATTTATTTACTATAGCATTACGACCGTCAACATTTGAGAAACTAATATATAAGATTGGAATACATCATTTTCGAGTTTTCATCACGAGAGCGTGTTTGCCTATTCTTTTTCTCTCAAGTCTTAACTAAGATTTCTATTGATCTATTTAACCCAAACCGTGCAGTTTTCTTTTCATGTATAAAGGAAATATTTTTATTAAAAAATAATTATAAACCACCAAGTAAAGGACTGGTGTAAAAAGAAAAGAGAAAAGTGCATTGACAGATATACAATTGGGCAAACAAAATTGTAAGACTTGAGTTGTATCAACTATCACCAACTCTTAACTCCATAGATCTGTAAAACCGATATAAAAATTTTCGTAAAATGGTGGGATAGAATCAGCTTCATCTTCTTGCGGAACCATTGATTCGAGTACAGAGGCAGCATATGCATCAAGTTCTTTGTGGTAAGTAGCAATGTCATAAACAGAGCATTCTACTTCTTTAACAGAGGGAGTTTGTTGATGAACCACAGGAACAGAGCATTCCTCTTCTATTGCAGCAGACAATTTTGATTCTTTCAACACTAAACTAACTGGACCAATTTGGTTCCCATTCAAAATACTGTTTGACTCATCAGATGGAATTACATTAGGAGTACTTAATTGTTCCAAATCTTGAAACTGATATTGAGCAAAGGATTGTCCCAAATCTTGAAATTGATTCTGAGCAAAGGATTCTTGACATTGTAATGAAGAAATTAGTAGAGAATCAAGAAAATTCTCTACATTGTGATCTGAAGGGATGATAACCTTAGAAGAATTGACGACGCTCCTCGTAATGCGACATACAACAAATTCCTCTTCATGTCGAGCATGACCGCGTAGTCTTAAGGCCTTGAGTATTTTATCACAAAGACGATATTCTTTCATAATCCAGACATGATTTTTTTCCTCAAAACGGAAAGTTTTCTTGAACCCAATCACTGATTTCTTCTTGTCGTAAACTGGTCTACTATTGTCAACTCCTTTCCATGAGCCGCCACCACTAACAATTCCCCTGTTGAAGTTCTTACCATTCCCTTTTTTTTTCTTTAACTGAGTAAAGACATGATATTCAGTAGCAGTAGTGGTGGTGGTATCGAATAACTGAGAGGGTTTGTTGTTGCCATACAAGTCGACAAGTTGAAATTGAACAGAGCTACCACTAACAAATTTTAGAAGACAGATCATGAGTTGTTCATCATCAAAATTCATCCCCATATTTTACCAAAAACAAACAAAGAAGAAAGGGATATTTAAGAAAAAAATCCAACTGGCCCTTTGGTATGTATAGAGAGACAAACCGTGTAAATTAATGGATTAAGCGAGTTTTTTTAGGATTGGAATCCATTTTTAGAAACTCACACATAATTTTTAGTTAGTGACCGTTAACTAAAAATATGCCTTTTATTGTTTTAGTATAGTAAGTAAAATTTTCTTTAGTTAGTGTTATGATAAATGGTGAAGTCTATGAATATATTAATTAGCTAAATTTTATTTTATTTTTTTCAGTTTTTGTTACAAAAAAGTTTGATAACGTAAATAATTTATTTTTCATTTCAAATATAGTTAGATTTAAATATTTTAATTTTTTTGGGATGAGTTTATATTAAGAATGTGTATAATTAAAAATATTATATTTTAAAACAAATAAAAGAATAGACTAATTCGTAAAAAAATTCAATTAAATTAAATTTGAGTTGATGATATTTTTTAGACTAAAAGGCGATAGGAGCTCATGGACTTGGTATATTGTATAGGAATCACCCCCATACTTGTGTTGAGTCTTTTGCAAATGTTGACTAGGTTGGATCTAAAAATAATAGAAGACCTACTACATGCTATTGTGTTTTTGTTGAAAGGAACATAGTATTATAAAGGAGTAAGAAACAAAATGTCATATCTTGATTCAGTGCAAAAATTGAGTACATGTGGCAGTCTACTAATGAAATTATTTGGATACATCATTTTTTAATTGAAATTGGGTTGAAGCATCATACACCGACAAAAATTTAGTGTGATTAGTGATAATCAAGTTGCTTTTCATATTGCCTCAAATTCGATATATCATGAAAGAACTAAATATATTGAGGTTGACTGTCATTTTATTCGTGAGAAGATTCAGGATAACTTTTCACTGGTTATATGAAGATAGGAAAGCAATCAACAGTCTTGCTCACAAAGGCTCTAAATGAAACTCGAGTTGAGTATATTTGCAATAAGCTGGACATTATCCATATCTATGCTCTAGCTGGAGGAGGATTGTTTGTTTGGTACAAAGATTGATAACACATGGATTAGTAATTTAGGGTTTATTTTTATAAAGTGTTTGGTTAATTGTTTCCCACGTAATCCTGTGTTTGGATTAAAAGTCTACAAAAAGTTTCTTTCCAATTATACCCTTGAATTATTATGTGATTTTCTATTTTATATAATTGGGTTAAGGTAGATATAATTGCCGGACAATTTTTTTTTTATTGCCTTCTAACTACCTAGGAGAAGAACAATTTTGTTGTTATGTTTGCTATTTTCTAACTTGAATTATTTAAGGGTAAATAATTGTCATCTTAATAAACTGATCACTCACAAAACATCAATTTTCCATTTAAAAAAGATAGATCATCTACTTTTAAATCGAATAGACAGTAAACGATAATAAAATCGAATAAACAATCTACATTTACACATAAAAATTGCAAGTTGTAGTTTTAATATGTATGTAATTTTTTAAATTGTTTAAAATACAAATGATTAGAAAATCACATATATATCAACAAATAATACATTCAATTAAGATCACAAACGTCATGCGGTAATATATTTACCTTTCAATTAGTAAATGTTAAACAACTCACATTTCAAATATTGTATTGATTTGTACTCGATGTGTTTAGCAACAAACAACTTTCTCTAAATAATAAAAATTGTAAGCTAATTTATTCAAATATTGTATTGATTTGTACTCGATTTGTTTAGCAACAAACAACTTTCTCTAAATAATAAAATTTGTAAGCTAATTTATTCAAATAAATTTACTAGTACAAATATAAAACATAAAATCGAGAAAATAAATAAAATGATTATAAGGATTTGATGGATATTTTTGTCTCTACATAGATTAATCTCATGGTATTAAATCATATGTATTACTACTAATATTACTAAATGGAAGGCATATAACCAAAATTCCTACCAAATATAAAACTAAATAACACCATACATAATGCATGAACTATTTCTCTTAATTCTTCCTACCAAACGACAAAGAATAAATAGTCATAATCCTTATAATATACATAGACAACTTAATTATAGGGATTGATAACAAATTTGTTTCCCTTAACTTAGAGTACATGTATATATTGATTATTCTCCTTATGTCATCGATTACATTAAGTTAGAGACAGATTTAGAAGGGTACGGTATGGTCCAGTGATCAATGAAATTGGTTCATCTGAGTGTAACTAGTTTCTATTACCGATGATGTTTACTAAAAAAGTAGCATGGAAGCTGCCATGTTAGATTTTTAATGATAGATAAGTATGGAAAGGGTAGTGTTATCAAAAGAGAGAAAAAAACGTTTACTTTAATGTAAAGAGACGCAAAAGGAGAATCAGTGTGTTGTCATGCGGAAACCTCAACTTGGAACAAATTGTACAAGTGAAACTGTGTTTAAACATGAACTCTACTTGGAAAAAAGTAGAAATTTTGTGAATGAAACTTGACCTTACAGTTTCACGCAACTAACTGAAAAATGATGGAAAAAATCAAAGTGGTGAAGACAACTGAACCGAAAATATCAGAGAGAGACTTGAAGGGAAAATAATTAAACACAAAATGGCCAATGCAGGTCTTAAACCTGTGCCCGTTAGCACGACGCTCTAACCAAGTGACGTAATGGGCTCAATGCAGCTAACCATTAATCCCTTTAATCCAAACACTGCAGTTTTCTTTTCAACTATTAAACCTTTTAAGAAATATTTTCATAAACCAGATTTAGAAACCACAAAGTAAAGGAAACTGAAATTGTTATGAACGAAATTCTGGATACCAACGTCATACAAGTAGTTATAGGGATGACAAGAGCTATTGGGCCGAGAACAAGCAATAGGGCTAGGTTAATTTGGGATCCGGATTGAGTAGTGGGCATGGAAACGACTCCATCAAAAAGGGTAGTGCAATGTGATTCAGGAATTATGCAAATTGTTAAGAAAAGAGTCTGATTCCTCTCATCTCCGTTCTTAGTCTAAGCTTCTCATCTCCTTCTATCCATCTCTGTAATTTCTGATCTTCTTCCCCTTTGATTACATTCTGAGTTTCGTTTTAAGAATCGCTAGTGGTTACTTGCTTGTTGTTTCCATTTCTCAATTGTATTTTGTATTGTCAACGATTATAATAGATATCCTCGTTGTGTGGTAACTTGAGTTGTTACAGAAATGCATTGACAGATAAAAACATAAGAATGAGTTGTATCAACCATCACAGATTACTTAACCCCACAGATTTGAATGACCAATAAAAAATCTTCGCTGAAAAGTGGGATTTCATCATCATCTTCTTGGGGTTCTGGAACGTAAGGAACCATTGTTTCGAGTATAGAGGCAGCATACGCATCAAGTTCTTTGTGGTAAGTAGCAATGTCATAATCCGGACGAGTTTCCACAGGAACAGAGCATTCTTCCACTTCTTTTGCAGCAGGCATAATTGATTCTTTTGCGAGTAAACTAACAGAGAGAGTTTCTTGATGAACCACAGGAACAGAACATTCTTCTTGTATTGCAGCAGGCAATTGGGTCACATTTGATTTCATGTTCCCATTCAAAATACTGTTTAACTCATCAGATGGAATTGCACTGGATTTCACAGTTTCTTGACATTGTGATGAACAACTGGCAAGAAAATTCTCTGAATTGACTTTCCTCCTAGTGCTACATACAGCAAAATCGTCATATCGAATTTTACCATGTAGTCTCAAGTCCTCTAGTATTTTATCACTAAGGCAATATTCTTTCATATACCAGGTTGGGGCTTGGTTTTTTTCATCAAAACGGAACCTGTTCTTGAACCCAATTACTGATCTTTTCTTGTCGTAAATTGGTTTACTAATGTCGGATCTTTTCCATGTGCCGCCTCCACCAACAATTGCCCTGTGGAACTTGTTACTCTTCCCTGCGTTTTTCCTCTTTAACTGAGTGAACACATGATGATGATGATGATGATTAGTAGTAGTTAGGGGTGCCCAATGGGCGGGTTGGATTGAAATTGGAGATATTAAAATGGGTTGAAATATAAATCGGGTTGGGTCTTGACCCGCCCAAGTTTAGTTTGGGCTCAAATGGGTTGGGTTCAAATGGACTAAAAAATGGATTGGGTCTTGACCCGCCCAATTTGACCCGATTAATCTCAATAATTTTAACATAGTGATATTTAACTTTTATAACCACAATGCAAATTTTAGCTCAAGATTTTATTTTTAAAAAGTAACAATAATTTTTTTTATTTTAATGACGAGAATCTCTCTTTTTCCTATTCCTATCCCGATGGGCTGTGAACTAAAGCTCTTATTTTCTGATGAGTGATAATTCTAGTATGCCTTGAATGAACCCCTTGAAAGCTTGATGCAAATAAATGAATTTGTATTCTATGTTTCCTAGCTATATATCCCCATTTAATTTTGGTTATTAAATAAATAAAAATTTGACGAATAACTAATTGACTGCTTTTCTTTCGGTTAATCCTTTCCCCATTCCCCAGTCTATTAATAGCAAAATGGATTTTTCCAATGTATAAAATCAAAATTCCAATGGCTTTGGCTGCTCTAACCTTCCCGACCATTATTTTTTTTTAGGTATTTCACTGCGAAATAAGATAGAAATAAGAAATTGTAATGAATAACATGCTCCCACACATATATCAATTTGGGGCATGAATCAAAACCTTGAAACCACCACAATACCAAATTGTGATAATAGACCAATACTGCAGTGAAGGGTGGCAACTTGGACTACACAATTCTCCAGATAAAAAGTAGCATTCGAAGGAATTGTTTTGGTGCAACAAGTAGAAAAGCTCAAGCAAAAGAAGTCGGAAAATGGCATTCAAAGAGCTTGAGAAGAAGGCTTACTGAGCTTTGATTGTTGAAGTTCAAGTATGACACTTTTTTCTATACCTAAAACCTCTACTAGCCCTAATGTAACAACCCTGGGATCATGGTTGAGAGAGGAGCAAAGGCTGAGGATGACAAGGCCAAAGTATGACAAATTAGACAGTGATAATAACACGGGTGATGACATTGAATAATTTCCAAATTCTACTCACTCGGTATCTATATTGGTGAGAGAGGCAACAGGTACCTGGTGGAATAGTCGAGGTACACTCAAGTTGACCTGAACACCACTAGTATAAAAGAATAACCTAGCTGACAGAAATCACTAATGTGTGGACACATGCATTTGAGTTGATACATAATAATCAAGCTAAAGAAAAGGATGAGGTGCACAATATCTTACCTTGAGAGACACTGAAACAGAGTGGCTTCGCTGTGATCCAGGCAGCCACAATAGAAGGAAGAGTTAGTTTTGACTTGATGTATATAGAATTCATCGAAAACCTGGTAATGCAGATATTCTGAAGAGTGAATATCAAAGGTAAAACCTTTCTGACAGAGTACGGTTGATGAAAGTGGTGAGTGCGCTTTGATTAATTTTGTGCAAGACAAGCTACTAGGGTTTGTCATCAGAGGATGTTATTAGTTTAGAAGAGATTTAGCTTCCACACTGGTTATAAATAATAATGAACAGAAACAATGGCAGATTTCATCCGAATGCATGATGAGTGTGCTCAATTTTTTAACAAAATGCTCCCTCGTGCAGCAATTTTCGACTCCTGCCAAAATTTAATCTCACAGTTGCCAAATTCTGAAATATATTCTTACTCCTAGTTGTTAAAAAGGAGAAATAATGTGGTCTATACATGAAGCTTCCAGCTCTGTAAAAACCAATAAATGACTACTTGAGATAGGATATGGTTGCTAACTTGAATATAACAAGATTAGGAGAACTTAATTTTTAAATTAGGGAGGACCAGACAATTTGCCAGTCAACCAGGTCAGCCGCTTCCCAACGTTGAGAGACAAGAAAATCTCCCTAGCTGCATGATTGTTGAAGAGATCCAAAGTAGCATAATAAACTTGGTCATTGACACCTTCCAATTTATCCAACGCTCTAATACAGTCGGTTATGGTGAACTTGTCACTGCACTTCTCAACAGCAGAAGCTCTAAGTCTTGAAGCAGCAGCCATCTCGGATATAGCTCTTGCAATAGCACCATCAACCCCCTTACGCCTTTTCTTTCGACCTGTATCAGTAGGTGAGCTCACAGATTGAATAATTTCTTGCTCATTGGAATCAGGACCTTCTTCAGACTCTGAATATGACAACTCTTCCTGGGACAGTGTTGGAGGTTGAGAATGAGATGATGAACCAGGGAGACGGTCCTTGTGCATAGTAAATCCATTATCTGTCCCTCTACTTCCAGAATCCGCAAATATCACGCTCAGTCCCTTGTAAAATGGGCAGCCTGTGCTCCTTATGGTCTCCACATCTGGATGTTCCTGATTAGTACATGTCAAGGAGGGGTTTTGTGATGGATGATTTCTATAAGAACAATATAAAGACCTTGGCATGAAAAACTTAGATATGGTAAACTGCAATCCGTCAATAAATCACTTTTGTGATCCATCAATGAATTACTTAGGCATTGAAAAAGGACGTTTCGTTCACAAGAATCTTCTGGAATTAGGAGTTATAAGAAAATAAAAAGGAAACCAGAGTTCAACTTGCAAACAGAAAAGTGTGTCCTAGCAGCTAAAGTATTTCTTTTCAGAACAGAAAATGTGGGAACACACCTTCATGTACCGATCCCAAGCTTCATCTGTTGCTGTCACTAAACCTGTAGTTTCATCCCATTTGAAATCAGTATGATCAAGTAGCAATTTCATAGTAGCAAAAAGCTTTCTTAGTGCAGCATATCGATACTTCAATTGCTCCCTCTCCCATGTAAGACCGGTTCTTTTATGAAACTCATCACAAATACATTTCCAACCTTTCTTGCTAAAAGACTTGTTTTGTTTATGCCCTCCTTGAACTTCGTCTACCATTAACCCCACCAGTATTATAGTAAGAGATGTGGTCCACTTAGCTCTACACTGGGATTCTCGCTGCTGCACAGTTACCTGTGTTTTCAAACGAGCCGGCCTCCCAGCCATCTATTTGATTGAACAAAAGTACAATTATTAATTACAGCAGTATTGCGCCTTACCATGACAAGCAAGAACAACTCAGAGATAACAGAACTTCAAGCTTGAAAACTTTTGTTTTTCATCTCAAAGAAGGCATTCAAACATCCAAGTAATCTTCAAAGATGAATACATGTATCACCAAAGACACTTGCATTGAGAATTTAGTATTTACGTAAAGATTGAGGCGTTATCCAACATGAAATTTTATCAAAAGGAGAAACGGTATCCTCTAGTTAACAAGACGTTATGTACCAAACACTAAAGAATACCCTCTTCTCTTATGTACCAAACACTAAAGAATATACCCTCTTCTTCCATTTCCTTAAAGTTTCAATTTTTCATGCATACACAGATGCAAATGAACCAATTCGCCTTCGACCTATCACAACAATTAGCAATTTCAGTGAACCTTTTACCCGGAAACTATAACTCAATACTAGAAAACAGCAATTTCACATTTGTTAACTCACAAACACCAAAGTATATAATTTTTTTCCACAAAGGAACAAATACATAAAGGTCTATTGGCACTCAAGGTATGACACAGTAGTCAATAGAGTGATTTGAGAAGTTCAAATCGCAACAGATACAAAAACATTAGGTGATTCCTTTCCATCTGTCATACAGATATCCCGTTAAATTAGTAGAACAGACCAACATTGGACTTGAAAGACTTAAAGTTTAGTGATGACAACTTCATTGTGGCCACTTGGATACATGGTTCAAATCTCGTCTGACCACTAATCACGCGCCAAAAGCTAATCCAATTCGATTATAAGCTTGATAAAATTCTAAAATTTCTACTTTATACAATTCATAGTAATCAAATTGGTGAAAAAGACAGCCCTAGAAATTACGAAACAGAAGAGAAATTATGTGATCTTTTTTATATGAACAATGCAGACGAATAAATAATAATAATAAAAATATACATCGAACAGAGAGAATTTACCTCTGAGCAAACTGCTGCTGTAAAAACTGACCTACTTTCGTTACAGTAAACAACTGGATTTTCCCCTAATTCACAATTTCGGCCATCCAAACACGGCATAGCCCTTTTTCTCCTTGTGCGTACGAGATCAAGAGAATATATTTTATAAAAAACCCAAAATCTTCTATCAATTTGCACTTACACCCCCTAACCTTTGACGGTAATGACAAATAGGCCGAGGTTTATTTTTTATTTATTTATTTCGGCATGATGTTCAGTACCCACATTGAGGGGCTAAAGCCTACCTAACAAAGATGACTCCCTATCAAGGGAAATTCGAACTCAAGACTTCTGGTTAAGAATGAAGAAGTCAGAGGCGGCTCTACAGCTTTGCAAAAAAAAGCATGCCCCAAAATTTGAGGGGCCTCATTTTTTTTTTAAAATAATAGGTTATCAGTATTTTTTTTAAAAAAAATATCGAGTATTATTTGTAGAAAATAAAAACTTTTTATTAAAGAGCAAAGAAGTAATAGAAGTTTGACAAATTATTAATACTCTGTCTCAAAGATTAAATAATTGACTATAATAAATTTCATAAAAAATATATATTCAAATTTAAGGCCTTCATTCGAATTTGTCTTTAGGCCACCGATTTATTAGAGCCGCCCCCTGGAAGGAGCATTTACCACTCCGCCACAACTCTGGTTGGTGGCTGAGGTTACTCTTTACTCTTTCCAATCGAATTTTATCTTCTATAGTTTGAATTTATCTTTTAATTTGTGAAGAAAAAATATAAGTTATATTTGATATTTAGTTAAATGTAAAATATGCACAAAGGTTTTATTCCTGAAGTGTTTGATTTGTTTTATCTCTACTAGTCGTTTTCCGGCTTAACTTTAACATTTGTCACGTGGGACTAAGTAGATAAACAAAATATCCATTTTTTCTGATATATATAACCGTGCAATATTCTGAAACATGTACCTGAGCAAAGAAATACCTAAGAAAATATTTTGAAAATTCAAATTTAGATATTCAAAATTACTACAAATTATAATTTTTCTTATATTAATATGATGAAAAATATAGATGTTGGTCAAAATTTATATCATTTGGCTCTAAAAAGAAATTTGTGACAAGTAAAAAGGTAAGGAGGGAGTGTACAATTATATGCTCTTATTACTTTGACTTCAAAATTTGTAACTAACAAAAAGGAGACTTGGAAAACAAGCCACTTATGAAAGGAATAACAGTATTTATAAATAAAGATTAACCACTTTGTTCCTATAATTGTGGTATTTGAACTAGCTTGTGAGCACAAATAACTTTGTCCACCAAGACGGGATAAAATGAATTTTTTTAAAAACCTAGTATTTTGTCTCTACTGTAATTTGTCCCTCCTCTCCTATTATTTTCAAGCGATGCATTAACCGCGAGATCACATCCCGAAAAAGAGAAGGGAGGCATGCCTGGTTTATATAGTACCCATTTGGCAAGGTTCAGCAGGCTGCAAAAAGGTGGGCAGACAAAAGTAACATGATATATCTACTAACAATAGAAACTTAAACGCTCTCCACAACTTGTAGCAAACATGCCTGCAACCAAATTCACTATTTTAACCAACCATTTCAAATCAACAAATTCAAAGAAATAACACAACTTTGGCCTTCTTCCTATAAATAGCCTTTGCCATTCTTATGTACTTGGCATAAAGAATCAATGTCTTATTTTGTACCATGTTGAGCTCACATGTCCTGAGGCAAGTCAAACAAGCAGTTGAGGAGGCCACGAAGGAGGACAAAACAGTGCCTGCAGCACTTCCAAGGATGCATTTCCATGATAGTGCCATCCGAGTACACAACCACAAACCTTATTCAATTATAAAAATCCCATAATGGTTAAACTTTCTCACACTTCCCCCTCCCATTGCTTCTTCTTTTTACGATTTTATCCCCCTTTTACTTTCTTGACGGGTTGCGATGCTTTGGTTTTGCTGAACTCCAAGGGAAAAACATGGCAGAAAAAGATGGTCCTCCTAATGTTTCTTTGCATGCATCCTATGTCATTGATAATGCAAAGAAAGCAGTTGAAGCTCTTTGCCCCAGCATAGTCTCATGCACATATACTTCAGCCTTTGCTGCGATAGATGCACTGGTGATGATAAATTTCCCCATATGATAAGCAGACAGAATACATATAAAGAGGACAGCAATGCAGTAAATCAGTTCCTTCTAATATTAATTACTCTAGAATGCCCAAAAAATAGATAAATGGTATGACAATTGACAAAGTCATACACATTATACAATGGGAGAAAATTAGTGATTTCCTATCAATTAGTGATATCGCGCATTAAAGTTATTTCTTATTTTTTGACATGGTATTACCAAAACAGGTAAATACAATCAATGTTATATTCTACCAGCTTAATAAAGTTGATTTGCTCTGGTGGGCCTTAGTGAATATGCCTGAAAATGAAAAGATGGGTGAATATCAAAAGCTAGTGAAACAGAACAGCTGCCAAGTCCAGCATTGAACAAATCGACTTCAACAAAGTTTCTCTCAGAGGGGTCTATCAATTGAAGACTTGATGGCTCTCTCGGGTGAATATGACAAAGCTCCAAATCTCACATGGTCTACTCTATCTCTAGAGTCTAGGAGTTTTTTTCCCATTGCTCATCATGCAATAAATGGATACACAACTTCAATACCACCTATGACATTGACATTACATTACACCCAGCCTTTGCAGCACTCTTGAAGAGCATATATTCACTGAAACATGGGAAGACCCATAGATCCATCATCAACCACCTTTATAATAATATATAACAAGCTAATTCTCCAGTGGAAGAGCTTGTTTTATTCAGAACAAGCTTTATTCAAGTACTCCAAAACTAAAGATATGGTTAATGATTTTGCTAGCTCAAAAGCAGATTACTCCAAAGTTTTTTCCAATTCTATGATCAAAGATGAGCAGCCTTACAGGAGGTGACATGGTTAAAAAAATTGCATGACAGTTAGCTGATTAATTCAAAGTTAATTCTACTTTTATCTATCATTCCCTGTATTATCATAGTTCATTATATTGAATGCAATAACAAGCAAATTCTCCTGTGGAAGAGCTTGTTTTATTCAGAACAAGCTTTATTCAAGTACTCCAAAACTAAAGATATGGTTAATGATTTTGCTAGCTCAAAAGCAGATTACTCCAAAGTTTTTTCCAATTCTATGATCAAAGATGAGCAGCCTTACAGGAGGTGACATGGTTAAAAAAATTGCATGACAGTTAGCTGATTAATTCAAAGTTAATTCTACTTTTATCTATCATTCCCTGTATTATCATAGTTCATTATATTGAATGCAATAACAAGCAAATTCTCCTGTGGAAGAGCTTGTTTTATTCAGAACAAGCTTTATTCAAGTACTCCAAAACTAAAGATATGGTTAATGATTTTGCTAGCTCAAAAGCAGATTACTCCA
>JAJOOD010015151.1:0-22379 GCA_029582525.1 Solanum tacnaense | reverse complement strand
AATCTTTATACAATAACAATCCCTATCCAATCATGGGGTTACTCAAAAACTATCAGAGAAGAACAATACAGCTGATTCAATGCAAAAGGGCAGAAAAATAAACCTCCTTATAGCTCCTTGAATCCAATTTGAACTAAATTACTTATCTTCCCCAAGAGACAATAAGCTAAATATCCAATCTTTATACAATAACAATCCCTATCCAATCATGGGGTTACTCAAAAACTATCAGAGAAGAACAATACAGCTGATTCAATGCAAAAGGGCAGAAAAATAAACCTCCTTATAGCTCCTTGAATCCAATTTGAACTAAATTACTTATCTTCCCCAAGAGACAATAAGCTAAATATCCAATCTTTATACAATAACAATCCCTATCCAATCATGGGGTTACTCAAAAACTATCAGAGAAGAACAATACAGCTGATTCAATGCAAAAGGGCAGAAAAATAAACCTCCTTATAGCTCCTTGAATCCAATTTGAACTAAATTACTTATCTTCCCCAAGAGACAATAAGCTAAATATCCAATCTTTATACAATAACAATCCCTATCCAATCATGGGGTTACTCAAAAACTATCAGAGAAGAACAATACAGCTGATTCAATGCAAAAGGGCAGAAAAACAAACCTCCTTATAGCTCCTTGAATCCAATTTGAACTAAATTACTTATCTTCCCCAAGAGACAATAAACTAAAAATTCAATCTTTATACAGTAACAATCCCTATCCAATTATGGGGTTACTCAAAAACCATCAGAAAGTAACAATACAGCTGATTCAATGCATAAAGACAGGAAAAAAAAGAAACCTCCTTCAAGCTCGTTGGAGCCAATAAGGAAGGAGAAATCATCATCTTTCTCTGTAAGTGTTGGGTTCCAATTAAGTGAGTTGATTCGCTCAAATTCTACTGATTCAACTCTGCTTCGTTTCTTTGTCTTCTTTTGTCTCTTCTTATCTGAAATTTGAGAAGCCATAGATGGCTACAGAGAGCTCAAAATTTCTCTTACAAAAAGGAGAAACAGGGTTTAACGACAAGCATTTAGGGCTTTACTCTTTTCGATTTATATTTCTTTTGGTAAATTACAAATACATCCACTCTAGTTTTTGATAGTTACACATACGTCTCCTTTAGTTTTCCGGATGTGAAAAGAAAGTTGGCATAATATATCAACGTGTCATTTAATTTAGTCTCGGACTCTCGATACACATTCATGTTAACTAACTTTAAAAATGAACAAGTAAACACTTGAACTTATATAAAATTGAACATTTATTTAATTTTATACAAGTTAAAATGTATATTTGTGTAGACCTAATGTTGATGTACATATCTATTAACTTCAGACAAATTTAATTAATATATTTATATACTTAGGCCAAAGAAAAAAATTGTTACACCTTTAAATTTTACTAGAAAAAAAAATAACAACCCACCTTGGTATTCACTTAAAAAAATGATAAAATAATCATAGATTTATAATTATCATCAAAGTATATGCTGGTTTAAACACTTTTAGTCTTTTAAATTGGCCTTATTCACAAATTTAACGAATTCTTTCTATTAGATTCGGTAAGAAATGTGAAAAAAATTCTAATATTTTTAATTTTTTTTTTTGGTGTCTAATATATTTCTCTTTTTAGTAAAACAATTTGGTGAAATGAAAAAGAGAAATTAAGAGTGAATTAGAAGGTAAAATTAGAAGTGAAAAAAAAAGTACAATTTTTATATGCATTTTTTAGAATTTAACAAACCTTTCCTAATATTTTCAATTAAATCTTCTTTTTAACAATTTTCATCAAATCTAAGATATAATATTGGTTACTCAATAATTGAGAAAGATCACAAATGTTTAGCTTTTACCAAACAAAGGATCAAAACCTACTTCCAAATTAGCAAGAGTTATGGTAATTACTTATTCATCTTTAATTAGAGATTTCGAATTCAAGTTTTTCTGGATACGAAGTCACCTTTATTAGAGGACACTTTAACTCCAATATGAATACCGAATATCGAATAGGAAAAAAAAAAACTACTTCCAAACACAAACTATCATTTTCTCTTTTATTTACCAAAAATGATAAAAAAAGAACACTCATTTGCATCTATTTTAGAAACCGTCTCTAGCATAAATGTAAGATAAGACTATATATAATAAATCTTTATGATGGAATCCTTCTTGAAACCTTAAACAGAAATGTGAGATAGTCTTTCTTCGAACCTTATTCATAGCGAGAGCTTTATTGCGTCTTGTCTTCTTCTCGAACAAACCAAATCTTTAAAAAAAATCCCTTTTTATCACTTCCCACTGATCAGTGCCACTTGTTTTCTTTCCTAATCATACAGCCCATTAAAACCTCTCTCCATTATCTGCACAATAAATAAATGCAGCTTCTACTTTCCAAAGCTTCCCTTTTTTTCAATCCAAGAACTATTTTTTCTTCTTCAACAACAATGGCTACATCTACTTCAATTTCTCTTTCTTCAAAACCCCGTTTAAAGGGTATTGTATTTGACATGGACGGAACCCTAACGGTCCCCGTTATTGATTTTCAGGCCATGTACAGGGCTGTTCTGGGTCATGATGAGTACCTTGCTGTTAAATCCAAGAGCCCTTCTGGCATTGATATTTTGCACCACATTGAAAGTTGGAGCCCTGATAAGCAACGTAGGGCGTATGAGGTTATTGCTGATTATGAAAAACAGGGTCTTGATCGACTCCAGATTATGCCTGGTATGTATTTTTTATGATTGGGGGTAAAGATTGAGTCTTTTATAGTTTGTGGGTGTTTTTGACATTTTGATTTTGGTTTCAGGTGCTGCTGAACTTTGTAGTTTTCTTGATTCTAGGAATATTAGGTAAGGCTGAGTTATGAGCTGTAGATTTTTTGTCACTTGCAGTAAATGTATAGTTCTTAGTCAGCTACAGAGTTTGGTAGCTCAAGCATTTCTAAAGGTTATTTTGAGCATCTCTATTATTTGTTTTGTCTTCTTTACTTTTGAACTACTTTGATATACGTTACTTGAGTTGAGTTTCTCTACCTCCTCGAGGTAGGGTGCACTCTATCCTCCTCAGACCTCAAATCCCACATGAGTATGTTGTTGTTGGACTCAAATAGATCCGAAAGATATGGAGGATTCATATAGCTGAACCCAAGTACTTAATTCATTTGCTCTTTCGTTTTCATGTGGAGGGGGTGGTGGTACATAGTTGGGGAATGGAAAGGGAGAGTTGGGTGAGAATTAAGCTTGTACCTTAAGGATGGAAAGGGAGCTCCCACTTAATTTTTATTTATGATGTAATGTTCCTTGTGAGCTATGTGAGCTTTCTCTTTATTCAGTTCCACGGTAACCAGTTTGAGCATTTTCCTACATCAAAGTAGTTATGTTTCCTCTCTTGACTTTGCCATCTGTTTTATCCATGTCATGGCCTAAGGTCTAATGTGCCTAATCTTTCTTTCTTAATCCTTAACTTTGCTTATTCTTTGAAAAGTTTCCATCTTGAGGTGTGGTTGAGAGTTAAAATGCTTCATGAGACTGCTTGAGGACGCAAGGTATGCAGATTGGCCAGTTCTTTTTAAACCAAGAAATCCAGTGTTTCCAAATCCCAACACCGACTGGATAGATCATGGACCTGCTCCTCTACCCATTTCCACTCAAATATGAGACCTCGTTCACTAATCAGGATGTACGGTTACTACACATTCCTCATTGTACTACCTTTGCTAGTGAAGCAAAGTCCTGATATACAAATTGGCCAGATTTTTTTGAGTATTTACTACATCATAATTTCCCGAGCAGTTTTTTGGCCTTTCTCTCACGCATAAAACTTTTCTTTTTTTCAATTTGTTGGTCTTTTAGACTTCTGTTTTGTACTGTCTTATGATGCATCACTTACTGTCTTCCTTTTTTTGACTGTCATGAGATTGTAGCCAAATTATATTCAAATTGGCGTTGGAAGACTTATCAAGTTTAATTTTCTTGTGACAGAATGGTTTTTCTTTTGGGATACGTAAGTTGTGAGAAAATGCTATGCTCGTGAGATTTTTAAATCTGCTTATATCTGTCAAAGGCATCTTACATTATTTTATGCCCTTCCACCTTCACTCACATTAGGTTATGCCCTTCTTTGTTGATGGATTCCCTTGGACCACACATTTGATTTGATGAGAGAAATTACATATTCAAGTTAAGCTTCAGAAGCTGGATTATCATATCTTTGATAAATTAGATAGAAGGAAATAGCTCGTGTTTCTTTGTTAGCGCCTTAGCATTTCTGGATAGATTTGATGTATGCTTCCCTCCTATTGAAAAGTACCTATTGACTCAAATGTACTAGAAGAAGGAGATGTTATTTCACAGTTTAGATGTTTCTGGCTCTTCTGAAGAGAATAATTTAATTGTTTTGTGAATTCTATTTCAGAAGGGGATTAATCACTAGAAATGTCAAAGATGCAGTTGACTTGTTTCACGAACGCTTTAATGTAAGTTTCTTTCCTTTTTCAGTTAAATATATAAAACAATTGTTTTGGCATGAGTTATATGTTGACATTGTATGCTGAAGTTAGAGAACAAAGGTAACTGGACTTTCCAGAAGAAAAAAAGAAGAAGACATTGCTAGTTCCTTCTATTTAGGGATGAAACAAGAATCATCACTGCATAGTAGAAGAAAGAGAAAGAATTTATCTTCTTTTATACGCAGTAGTTTCTTTAGTTTGAAGTAAAACAACTAGGAAAACAGAATGGATATTCCAGCTTAAATTTTTCTTCTTCATTCATTACCAGTCAGGCAGTCAGAGGATCATGAACTGCTAAGGTTGTGATGACCTAGGATATTTGTGCAGACGGTGTGGTGGAGAATCTGTATGTTCTTATAGTCAAATAGAGAAGGGAAGCTCATCTAGAGGATGTATGGTTTCCGTCACAATTATGATGGCATGCTCAATTCATTTCTTTACAGGATCTGCTTTGTGGCTGAACAAAGTTTTAAAAGATTATCTAAGACACTCTTTGTAATATAATGTGGAATTTTATGTAGCTGAAACATATAACACGGAGAGGGAGAAAAGGTGGACAATACCCTCTTTTCTGTTCTATTAGCAAAATTAAGGGAACGATAAGATTAAATCTTTAAATGACATTCAAAAGAAAAATAAGAGACATTTTTCATGAAAAAAAGCATACAAAACTAGTAAATAACGGTGAAGTTGCAGTGATTTCATTTTCTCATCAAAAGTGAGAAAACTGAAAAGAACCCTGAAAGTTGAAATTGACTTCTTGATCTTGTATCTACTAGGGTCCCACTGTAGGTAGCTCACAAGTTATAAACCAATGCAAAATTGTTTTGAATAGTCGTAAGGAACAGTCACTATTTACTCCGCGGCTCTTAAATCCATTTTGTGCTTGCTTTTTAGTGGTTTTGCAACCACAAAATTTTCTAGGATGCTCATGTATTTCTTTTGGGATAACACCTCTTTTCAGCATTTAGGTAGCAGGCACCAGCCATGTACTTTCTATGATATTGGTATAGTTGGTTGATTCAACTGAGCTTGATTTGGTTGGTCAAGCTCAACTTCAGTTCTGTGTCTGAGTGTCTAATTACTGTGCCATGTAAAATCCTGACAAATAATAGGAAGCACTGGGCACCAGTTATCAGTGCCAGTATGTATGTTCTCAAAGAAGGGTCCACTCATGAGTGATATTGTAGAGGAGTTTGCGTTCTGGATAAGTTGTGCAGACACTGGGAATTTTGGAAAGAAGACACCTTAGGTGCAAAAGATGCACTGATTGAAAGGTAAAAGAAAGGAAATGGTACTGAAACAGGATGGAGCCTGCAATTCATAGTCTTTAATACTTCAATAAATTTGTCCCTCCTATTATTTGTGTGGTATTTTTACTCATCCTTTTAATATTCAGTAGTAGGGCCCCTATGGCTTGGGCTAGTGGTATGAATGCAATATGATGTGTGGGTATGTGCACGTCACAAGTTTGAATCTTTCCCCATACAAAAGCTCGGTATTTAAATGGAGAAGGGTAGAGAGGTTGGCCCATTATCCACCGAGTTTCAATCTGTGTGCCACTGGCCTTCGAGGATTTCTCGGTTATAAAAAGAATCAGAAGAATGGAAAAAGAACAAGCCTCCCGATCTTTTCTGTTTTCCATCTGCGGATATTGTGTCTCATTATTGGGAAATTTATAATGGTGTTTAGATTGGGAAACAGTTTAGGGAGAATTAGTCTTTGGTAGGTTTCCAGAGAATAGTTTAGGCAGAACTGATCACATTCTGAAGTGATCTGAGAGGAGGAAATCTAAAATGCATAGTTGTGTCTGAGTCGAAGAATGAGTGAACAAACTTCCCTTTTCCATCCTATTATTTAGTATCTTTCAGAATGAAAAAATAAAAGGTCATTTGCTTTAATTTTCTGGCCCCTTAGAAACTCGAATTCTAACTTCTAGAAAAAAGAAAAAAAAGGAAGCTTGAAATCTGAGTGGATTCTCGAGGTGTTTATGGAAGGTTGATGTCTGAGTGGAGTCTCCAAGTGTTCCACTTATGGTTAATCTCCCGAGAAAAGAAATCTCTCCATGTCTGCTATAATATATCTTTCACCTCAGCTCATGCTATACGTTTAGTTCCATGGTCTTTATTACGTATACTATATAAAGCTTAAGTTTAGAATCTCTTTTTGATACAGGTGAAATTTTCTCCTGCACTGAGCAGGGAGTATCGTCCTTACAAACCAGATCCAGCTCCATTGCTGCACATTTGTTCAACTTGGGAAGTTCAATCTAATGAAGTAATGATGATTGGGGACAGCCTTAAAGATGATGTGAGTTTCCTCTCATGCTGAATGTTCTTCTCTTTCACGTCCGCTCTTTGCAATAGGTGACTCGATGCATCTCCATGAAAGATGTGTCATTTTCCTTCACTTAGCTTGACTAAGTTCTTAGCTAATTCAAATAGGTACTAATTGACTTGACATTAATTTGTGCTTGGCATATGATACTCGAAGCAATTTTCATGCTTGATCGTTAGCAGTTCTTAGCATACGAGCTTTGGCTACCACCTCTAAGTAGTTACTTTTATGATTTCTTTAGCCTTGTGAAATCTTTTTTTCGTTCATGCTTGTCAGTCGTCATGCCATTTAGAAAGTCATGGTAAAATACTAAAATATGTGTAGGGACTTGTAATGAATATTTGGGGGTTTGATATACAGGTTGCTTGTGGCAAACAAGCTGGAGCTTTTACTTGCTTGCTCGATGAAACAGGAAGGTATGATGCTCCAGAATATGCAAACGTCCAACACAAACCAGACTATAAGGTGTCTTCTCTTGTTGAGGTTCAGTCACTTCTAGAAAGAGATTTTGAGCTGACATCTTGATTTTTGCAAATCTTTGGAACCCCCCTGGCCTGGCTGAGCAACGAGACATGGTTTACCCTCGTAAGCCCTCCACGTAGCATTCCTGCATGCACGTTTCTTTTGGTTTCTGTAAGATTACAGTAATTAGATTGCAGCTTTGCTCATGTGAGCGGGAGTCTTTGAGATGGTCTCAAGTCATTCATTTTTCAAGCCAAAAATGGGGAATATGAGTTTTTGTTCACTCTTGGTGGTGAAACTGGTGATTTAC
Organism: Solanum tacnaense; assembly: GCA_029582525.1. NCBI lineage: Eukaryota > Viridiplantae > Streptophyta > Magnoliopsida > Solanales > Solanaceae > Solanum > Solanum tacnaense. The sequence continues at coordinate 14,752 of JAJOOD010015151.1, read as the reverse complement.
AGAGACTTTTATTGATTAGCCTGGTTCGTTGGGGGTGACATAGTCACGAGACCATGAATGTGTTTTCGAATGTAGTGTTCTTGTCATCTCTTTGCTCGTAATGGAAGCTCTAGCACAGCTCTTCCACGCGATCACTCTGTTCTTCAAATTCCAGCAATTTATTTCATAGTAGCTAAGATTTCTTAGGAGTAATTGTACTTGTTAATGCAAAGATTTTCAGAAATGAGACCAAAGTGGTCTGAGGTTTTTTTCTTTTTTTTCTTTTTTAGAACCCGGGCAACTCACAACCTCTGCCACATCCTCTGTCGTTGGATTAATCACAAGTAACAAATGTAACTTTTCTATTTTTCATTTTTTGAATTCCTATTCTATTCCATCAATTAACATAGATCAAATTGCATTGTTCATATGTACATTGGTGAATGAACTTTAGCAAGTGTGCTAAATGCTCCTCTTTTTCTCAATGAAGAAGTCATGATAAATAGTAAGGAAAGCATTACATAGCTAAATAATACGATAGTTGAAGTACAAAAAATTACAAATAACAATAGAAATTGAATAATAAGAAACTATGAGAATAATACTAATACTTTTGGTTACCATCAAGCTTATTCAACTAGAAAATGAGACGACGCTTAATTCATGACATCCATATCTCCTTATCTAAAGTCATATCCTCAACAAATATGATATATATAATTCATCAATTTTTTGAAGATTCATTGCAAGCAATTAATCAAACGCTAAATGTGCTTAATCAAATATCACAAATATCAAAAATTAAGATATTATATTTATATCAATATTTGAGGGACTAAATGTGCAAAACCGTTAAATTCAACCGCTAAGCAGCAAAATTCTGTTTATATATTGGCGCGCTTAATCAGTTCCCTCTTCAAGAAATCAGTTGAATGAAAGAATTTACAAGAAACAGAAAAACAGAGCAAAATATGACTTTCAGTATTCACGGTTGCTCCGCCGTCTTCCACCACCCATCTGCCACCACCACCGCCACCGTAGCTGTCTTCTCCGGTGAAAATTGCAGCATCAAGAACGATACTAATGTCTCTCTGAAGAGAAAATCTATTTCATCGATCTCTTCTCCTTCTGAACCCTCCCCGAAAAGGGTCTCTCTCAATTCACCACCATCCTCCGCCACCATTGCCGCCGCTAAGGATGGTACAGACCCCATTTCACCAACTACTTCACCATCCCCTAAAAGGGTCACTCTCAATTCACCACCACCCTCCGCCGCCACTGCCATTGCCGCCGCCGAGGATGGTCCGGTATCCATTTCACCAAAAACTTCACCATCCCCTGCTTTTTCACCCTTCTCCAAAAGGGTATCTGAAAAATCACCTTTTGCCACCACCAACGCCGCCGCTGCTGATGCCACAGCGACGCCACCACCGCACCCATTTTCAAGATTCACAAAATTGCAGCCGTCCAATAATAACAAAACTCTGCGTCGGACACTATCAGAACCACCAATTTTCGATTCTTTTGCTGATTTCTGTCGTTACATGAATTCCCAGTCACCGGAAAACAGCAAGAACAATCCAATCTCTGTAAAATCAACTCTTCGTAGATCAATTTCTGATCCCACTGCCGCGAAAATTATTCTTGCTCCGGCACCGACACTGACACCGGCAAATGCAACTCCGGCATTGACTTCAGGAACAGGGCATGAAAAAACTACAAGAAGAAGCAAGGTAAAATAAATAGTCTTTTTCTTTTCTTTTTACAGTAATTTTTGCATATTTTATCGAATTTTAAAATTCTTTTTTTGCTTTCTCAAATGTTATATCGAATCTATCACATAAATTGATGCATAAGGAGTACATGTTAACACTATCTTATTATGTTTTAAGAAAATTGAAGTTTATGTCTAAAAACTCTTTATTCCGAAATGAAGTTATTTTCTGAATTAGAATAAACTATTAGTCAGATTTCAACGTAAATTATAGTTACAATATTTTTAATTTAAAATTGTAGCACCGATGAATCTTACTTTTCATTTTTTGTTTTTTCAATTATAGAAGTGTTAAAGGGTGGAAGCTGCTGATTAATTCGCCTGCATGAAGATGGTTCAAGTCCAACAAGAATTTTTCATATTTCATACAAAATAATATTCATGAATATATTTTACATGTTAGTTTTAGTGAAATATAGCTAGTGTTTTTTTTTTGTTCTAATTTGTTAATATCATCATATAATAGCTATAGAATGTGTTCATATATTTTTTTTAAAATGTTGAAAGTTGCTGTCATAAGGATGATTTAGGAGCATTTTGATCATGGTGTATATTGGTTTGAAATCAATCCACTGAATTAGAGCAGATTGTAATGAATTGAGTTAATAAAATAATGAATTATTGACTCGTTTAAAAATTACTTAGGTAGAAATAAACCTTTGGAAAATACAACCAATTAACTAATGTTGCATGGATTGCATGCAGTGGTATACTGTTATATTACTTAGTTTATGTTAATTTTACATAATCTGGTACTGTTATATTACTTGGTTTATGTTAATTTTACATAATCTCTAAAAATTTGAGATTCATTTTTTTAGAGTATTATCGTAAGAGAAAGTAACTTTAAATGATTTTCGATGAATACCATATTAACATGTAGTGAGATGATTAAAAAAAATTTCTAGAGATCGATTCGGACCTTTCAATTTTATTTTTTTATATATACACGTATAATATTTTTATTAATAAAATATTTCATTGATAGATTAGTGAAATTAATTAATGTTTCATAATCACAATTAAGAACATACCGCATATATTAAGTTAGTAGTCACATCACATGTCACATGTCACATGTCAAAAGTCTTCTTCGTTGATTACGATTTACATATTCCTAGTGCTAATTTGTTTTCCCCCTCCCCTCCAAATCCACGAAATTAGGAATATAAAGTTAACGTTTAGTCATAAATTTTCAAAAAAATTAGATATTGAGATTTTGATAAAATTTGGAATGAAGTTTCAATACGTGAAGATCAGAGTTTTTGGGAAACATATATATTTCACTTTAAAAAGATAAAATAAAATGATATTCGTCAATTTACAATTAGTTACGGAGATTTATTGATGCAAATAAAATAAACAATAACAACAATAGTAGCTAGTTAGTTTTAAATTGAAGTTTTTCACGTTTACGAATAATTTATGCACGATAAGCATATATTTTTCAGACTATATAATCGAGAAGATGAAGCAACATTGTTACTCTCAAGAGTTTGGTAGATAGAATTAGAGTTTGGGCTATATAACTCATAATTGATGGATTTTCTTATTCTTATATAAAATATAAAAATTTGAAGTAATGTATTAAAGTTTTAAAAGAACTTAACAAGTTTTGGCCTAAAAAAAAAAATTCGTAGATTTTGATTTTCTGGCCAAATCTTTTTTCAGAAACTTGAAAAGAGTTTATGGCCAAATAAATTTTAGCAAATTATTTTCCAAAAAGTGCTTGCAATATCTATGGTCAAACGAGCTCTTATTCACGTGTCTCCATATGTCTTTGTTGACCCCTCAAAATTATAGTCTCTCTTATCTTAATTTATAATATTATGTAACACTATTTGATTTGATACAAAAAGAAATAAATATATTTAAAATTTGTAATCTAAAATAAACTTTTAATATTTGCGTAGTTATGAATTATTTCCTTAATAGAAAAAAAAAAATTACGATGAAAACATTTCGTATCAAGAGAATGAAAAAAATATTCAAACGTCACCAACATGGATTGTGGTGCACTGGTGGGAGTGTTTCACCCTTAACCAGAGGTCTCAGGTTCGAGCCTTGGGTATGGAGAAAATCATGTTGGGAGCACCACCCCCGAATGGGCCCTGCAGAGCGCAATCCGGATTTAGTCGGAGCTCCAATGTGGGCTCCGGACACCAGATGGAAAACTAAAAACTAAAATAAAAAATTCAAACTTCTAATTTACATGAGAGGTACATTATGAAGTTCATATTTTGCAAAGAATTTTTTTTTTAAAATAGCTTTTAAAAGAGTAAATTTAATAAACAGATAAAAAAACATGCCACCATTACTTTACTTATTATTACTTTACTACTTAGTAGAAGAGTCTACAAGCAGGCATGTCTTCGTCAACATGCCTGCTTGTATGATAAAGGGTATTTTCGAAACTTTTTCTTTTTCCTTCTTCAACTCTTTGTAATCTCTTGCTTTAAGGGTGTACTTTTTCTTTATTAGACCAAAAAACCAAACAACATTTACCTAATGACTCATATGTCCAATCAAAAAGTTAATTCTTTTGTTGAACTGTGTGGGCTCACAGTACTATGTCGGCTCCTCATTCCGTTTTTCCTTTAATAGTAATATTTCTATGTAGTCTTTTCATTATATTACATTTATTTCTCTTATTCTTTTTTGTTGGTTATAGATTTAAAAATTATATAAATAATATTATAAATCACAATAATTAATAATATAAATATTTAAAAATTTAATTAAAAATTTAATTGACTCTTGACATTCTATTGGTATCACATAAAATGAGTTAGATGATAAACATATATTATTTGAAATTGACGTAAATATTTAAAAGTTATATAAAAAAATTCGACTGACTCTTGACATTCTATTGGTACTATATATAATGGGTTAGATGAATAACATATATTATTTGAAATTGACGTAAAAAGTACAATAATTACAATTTAGAAAAAAATAAAATACATATAAGAAAATCACTTGACTCCAAAAAATCTATCAATGCCACATAAATTGGGACATGGAAGTAATATACTATTTGAAAATTAAAAAGGTGTTATAAATTACAATAATTAAAAATTTAATATATTTAAAGTACATAAAAAATGGTTAATTTTTGAAATTCTATATATGCCACATAAATTGAAACAAACAAAGTATTATAACTTAGAATAATTAACAACTTATAATATTTTTAAAAATCATAGGAGCATAAATTTCGGAACTTTTTAGATTTTCCTTTTTCAAGTCTTTGTAATCTCTTGCTTTAAAGGTGTACTTTTTCTTTATTGGACCAAAAAACCAATCAACATTTACCTAATGACTCATATGTCCAATCGAAAAAGTTATTCTTTTGTTGATGAACTGTGTGGGCCCAACTCATGGTATGTCGGCTCTTCATTCCATTTTTCATTTAATAATAGTAATAGTAATAACTTTTCATTACTATTTAGTATTTTCACTATATTAAATTTATTTCTCTTATTCTTTTTTCTTAGTTATAGATTTAAAAATTATATAAATAATACTATAATCACAATAATTAACGATATAAATATTTAAAAGTTATATAAAAAAATTTGATTGACTCTTGACATTCTATTGGTACTACATAAAACGGGTTAGATGATAAACATATATTATTTGAAATTGACGTAAATATTTTAAAGCTATATTAACACATCCGACTGACTCTTGACATTCTATTGGTACTACATAAAATGGGTTAGATGATAAATATATATTATTTGAAATTGACGTAAAAAGTACAATAAATCGCAATAATTAACAATCTAGAAAAAATTAAAATACATATAAGAAAATCACTCGACTCCAAAAAATCTATCAATGTCACATAATTTGGGACATGAGAAGTAACATTTATTATTTTAAAATTAAAAAGGTGCTATAAATTATAATAATTAACAATTTAATATATTTAAAAGACATAAAAAATAGCTATATTTTGAAATCCTATTTATGCCACATAAATTGAAACAAACAAAGTACTACAAATTATCATAATTAACAACTTATATATTTTTAAAAATCATATAAATTTTTTGTTAGCTTCTCAAGTTTCATGATATCACATAAATTGAAACAAAAAATATTAACATATATTGGGCTCTGTGCTGGCACGGGGTCGTATCTAGTCTAGTATATATATATACTATATATATAAGAGGCTAAGGGAAGCAGCTGTTCGTCGACATGCCTGCTTCCCTAGCCAGGGACAATATAGGAATTTACTTAACTGTTATGCTGAAATAATATTGTACATACTGCTTTATAATTATACTTTTTCATTCATTGGACATAAAAGCCAGCCAATATTTTCGTTTTGTTTACCTCAGCCGAAAAGTGTGGGGCCCATGTTTCTCTCTATTGCACGTTTTCTCATTTTGTCTTTTCATTAATTATTCAACTATCTTTTAATATATATGGACCCCACTTCAGTGATTCTCATTTCCTTCTTTTAATTTGTCTCTTGCATCTTCTTCTTTAATTTTTCTCACTTTGTTTATTCTGCGGTAAATTAACCTTTTGAAATTTAATTACTCCATTTATTACAAAAGATACCTTACAACTTCTTAAAAAAAAAATTTTAAAAAAAATTTAGTTAACTCTTAAAATTCTATCAGTGTCACATAAATTTGAATTTAAATAAATAAAATAACATATATTATTAAAAGTCACATAAAAAGCAGTTAATATTTTGGTCTAAAAATACTTTTATCAGTAATATTTTGATCCAACTAATGCCCTTATTAATGTTTTTGGATTTAAAATGTCGTAGCCCATCATTAATTTTCATACATCTAAGATTAGTGTCACATGATTTTGAATAAATGGAATAACATATATTACTAAATGTTACGTAAAAAATACTGAAAATATTTTAAATCATATAAGAAATTTGATTGACTCTCTAATTTCATATGTATCATTTATATTTGAATAGAAGAAGTACCATCGGTTATTTGAAAATGAAAATGACGTCAAAAGTCTAGAATTCACAATAAATTAATAACTTAAAATATTTACGATTATTCATGTGAATTGGAACAAGAGTAACATATATTATTTTAAAATGACGCAAAAAAGTACTATAATCCACAAACAAATTAATAACATCAAATATTTCTTTTAAAAACATGCAAAAAAATGAATGATACTTCAAATTTCATTCATATCACATAAATTGAGACAAAAAAGAGTAACATATGTTGGGCCCGTATTGGCACGGACCCCTACGAGCAAATTTCCGATCAAACTTAAACTGTTTGTCTCGAAAATGAAAGTATCACATAAATTGATACATAGGAAGTAAACTAACATGTATTGGGCCCGCGCTGTCGCAGACTCCTAATATCTAGTACTTATAGAAAATACTTGCCGTTATGAATTAAAATTGTATACATTTTAAGAATCATATTCTCCAAGTTAGTTTCACTATTTTGCAGAAAAAATGGAATCAAATAAGTTTCTCTTTCCTTATTTCGTGGGATTTTATTGGGTAGGCAATGTACGGACATGCCTTTTTTTTATATATATATAATATTTTTTTATATAACTTTTAATATCCTAAATTAATAATTACGTATTATGATCTATAGTATGTTTATGTAATTTATGTAAACTTAATTTCAAGAATCTTAAAAATTTTATGTTCAAATTTACAATTAAAATTAAGTTGTTTGACCCTTAAAATTTAAATTGTGCCACAAGAAGAATTATACACTTTCAATTAAATTTTAATTTTTTTTACACGGAATATGAAGTGCTAATATGTAGATAAATTAGTTATATAAAATATTTAACCTTTTAAATAATACATATTACCATCAATTGATCTATAAATTAGTCTTAACAAAGACTTAAAATTTTATGTATATTTCAATTGATCATAGTGTATATAATTGAAAAAAATTAACATATATACTCCGTAATAAATATTTAAAAAATACAGATAGCAAATTTTAAATTTTGATTCGAAATATTTAATAAGAAGAATATATCAGGGGTTAAGGTGTTCAATCGAAATAAGGTTTTAAGTGTCTAAAGATGTAGTGCAGTGGATAAAGTTGTTTCTCTCTTAATCAGAAATTATGGATTCGAGCCCTGAGTATGGAATTTTTTTTAAAATTAGTGCCCTACACTGCGCAAATCTGAAATAGTTGAATTTCAATGCGAACCGGGAACGGAAAGGCGCGTGTAGTGCAAACACCCAATGTGGTACGTGAATGGGTCCCTTCAAATCTCCATAGAAAAGAACTGCCAAAGCTGCTGTCCAAGGTATAAGCTGGAACCCTCTTCAATTTTCTTTAGAACTTATAATATAAAATATAAATCCTTCTTCCACACAAATTAGGAGAAAAATTATAATTAAATTTCTCTATAAAAACAAAAAATATGTTTTCTAATCATAGTTATTTTCATCGTCTAGATTTCTCTCTTCTCTATGATTATCATATTCTTCATCCCTTTCTGAAATATTCAGAAAATCATCCCCAATCAAGAACCAAAAACTGGTATTTTTCTCATCTTCTTTGAAGTTTTATTCAAGAAAAAAAACACCCTTTTGCTTAAAATCATGATTTGTTCAGTAGTTTCTAGTGGCAATGTTCAAGATTTCATAAAAATCCAATCTTTATCATGTTGTCAGCAGCAAAATCATCTTTCTTCCATGAACATGACTTGTTCAGTAGTTTCTAGTGGAAACCCTTTACTACCCAATGTACAAAAATTCAGAAAGATTCAATCTTTATCATGTTGTCAGCAGCAAAATCCTTCCACCAACAACACCATTGACAAACCATGGAAGCCCAAAAGTCATCTGATAAAGATATTAGAAGCCCCTCAAGTTGAGCAAGTTGAGAAAGTTTATTCTCCTAGTAAGGTCAAGAAAAAAGTGGTTTTTGAGGAGAAGAATGGGGGTTTATCTCAGATGGGGAGTCAATATATGGCAATTTTGTGTGGGGTTGGGTATTGGGTACAGGGTTTTAGGTGTTTTCCTTGGTTGGGTCTTAACTTTCATATGGCTAATGGAATGAATATGCATCCATCAACATTGCAACTTGTGCAGTATTTTGGGATTTTACCAATGGTTGCTAAGCCTATTTTTGGAATTCTGTCTGATGCTGTTTATATTGGTGGTGCTCATAGAATACCTTATATTTCTCTTGGAGGTAATAATTTTTACTTCCCCTTTTGCATTTGGTTTTGTTTGATTTGCCATATCTTTGGACTTTGCTGCTATATTTGTTTCTTTTTATCTTCTTCTGGAATTTCAAGATTTAGCAATTTACCATGTTTTTGTGTGGTGTTGGTGTTGTTTTGCTTCTTTTTTTTGGTCCTTTTTGCCACTTTTGTTTTGATTCTGGTATCTTTACTACAAAAGCAAAGATGTTCCTTGAGTGTAAAGGTGGTTGGAATAAAGTTAGTCATCTCTTTTAGTTTCCTTTGACAATAGGAAAAGTTTCTATAGATAAGATACTGATTTAGTAAAGAAAGTGATACCCTTCCAAATTCACTACTTGGAAGTTGAAGGTCACGAGATTTTAGACATTTGAAAGCCTCACTTTGTGGAGAACAGTGACGGATTCAAAATATAGAGAAGTAAACATAGTAAGAAGTCAAGGGGGTTCAATAGCTACTATATGTACATAAAATATAATTTTGATCGTGTATATAGAGTGTAATTTTTTGATGAAGGGATACCGTAGCTTTTCCCCTGGCGGGGAGGACGGGGTACAATGGATGTAATTTAGTGTAGCAAGTCAAAATTTTAAGTGCTAGAAGTACCATTGAGACAAGGTCTAAGTTTGAAGTGCACCTGTTTTAATTCCGTTGACTCTCAATGTTACCGGGATTTATGAACACAGATTATTTATAGGTAAGTTTGAGAGTTCACCTATTGCAAACCAATAAAGCTAAAGTTTTCGGTAGCTGGATCAAAATGATCCAATATGCATTAAAGCTTTCTTAGTTGAATTACTTCTTTAGCAAATTCTACTTATCGATCTCGTTCTTTGCTTATCAGCTGTGTTTTCCTTTCCTTTTCTTATTTTTTCTTTTTTGTGAAGAAGTTGAGGTGGTTGAGGAACTTGTAGTCTTAACTCTCTATCTGTATATATAAAGGTATATAGTAACGTACAATGTAGAATCCCTTTGTATAAATATTGTACAAGCTCCTAATAAGGTGCTGTTACAGTTCTCCTCCAGGTTTTGGCGTGGGGTCAATTGGCATTAACCTCAGCTGCGAGTGAAGCTCTTCCTGCTCTTATGGCATGTGTCCTTCTTAGCAACGTTGGAGCGTCCATCACAGAAGTTGCCAAAGATGCTCTTGTGGCTGAATATGGTCAAAAATACAGAATGCTGGGTCTACAGTCTTATGCATTTATGGCTTCAGCTGCTGGTGGAATTTTAGGTAACTTGATCGGAGGATATTTCCTACTCAAAACACAGCAACCTAAGTTAATGTTTCTAGCCTTTTCTGCTTTGCTTGGTCTGCAATTAGTAGTAACTTCAGCTACCAGAGAAGAGTCCCTTGGTTTAGCTCAATCATCAAATTATTCCGTTGTTAGGGAACCAATCACGGAAATATTTAGAAAACAGTATTCGGATCTTATGGTAGCAGTTACAGACGAAAGTATTGCTCGTCCTCTTATATGGGTTGTTATGTCAATTTTAGCAGTCCCGGTCCTCTCCGGATCTATCTTTTGTTATCAGACACAATGCCTAAATCTTGATCCATCAGTTATAGGGATGTCAAAGGTGATAGGCCAATTGCTGCTTCTTTCTTTGACAGTCTTTTATGACTGGTTTGGCAAAAGGATTCCAATGAGAAAACTGATTGGTATTGTGCAGATAACATATGCTGCTTCTCTTCTTCTTGACCTTGTACTTGTTAAGCAGCTTAATCTCAAATTGGGAATTTCAAATGAATGGTTTGCTCTTTGCTTCTCGGGTCTAGCAGAAACTATTGCAGTATTTAAGCTCTTACCATTCCATGTGCTGTTTGCAAGTTTGGCTCCCTCGGGGTTTGAAGGATCTCTCATGTCTTTCTTGGCATCAGCTCTGTGTTTTTCATCAGTGTTTAGTGGCGTTTTAGGTGTTTCCTTGGCTACTTTCCTTGGTATAACTCCTGGTAACTACTCGAGTCTGCATATTGGGATTCTTATCCAGTTTGTTGCGGCGTTGCTACCACTGGGATGGCTCAGTTATGTCCCTATGGCTCAACCTGCAGCTGAAAAGGGAAAAAAGAGAGGTCAAAGTAAAAGGACGAGAAAATATAGAAGGGTAGGGAGAGTCGTTGATTCGTTCTATTCTTACAGACGCAAAAGAGAATCTGATTTTGATGAGAATCCATTACTGACTAAATGATCAGTCTGCTGCTTCAAGAAATTTGTTCATGTCCTAGTCTCAAGAGGAAATGATGATGAGAACGGACGACTCATGACTAGTCTCTGGTACTTAGTAGAACTGATCTATTGATTCTTGTCAAGTTACAATGATGCAGTTTGTTTCTCGGATTATGTCTGAACTTTCAAGAGACATATCTTTTACTCGAGCAGATTGAAGATGGACGATGTTGCCTTATCCACGTTGTGTAAACTGTTGAGTTGCGGAGAGGCAAGAGAGATGGTCTTTTCAAGATCTCCACTGGAAGTTCTCACTGATCAGAGACTGGTTTCGAGTAGGATCCCTCGCGCTCTATTGCTTTTTGTAGATGATGGCAGCCTCTGAGTTTGTGGGAGGTTTGAGAAAAATGACAAGCAAGAGCAACTATACTGAGGAGTACTATTTCTGCAATGTAAGACTATCTTTTTAGTTCCATAGAGAGCTCAAAAAAGTATTGTAGCTTTTGGTGAATTCTTTTCATCTGTTTAAGCGTTGATGAGAGTTACTCGATACGTGTGCTGAGCAGAAGATAGTATGTCCTTTCTGAAATAGTTGAGGTGTGCGTAAGTTGGTTCGAACGCTACCATATAATAAAAGAAATGGAGAGGAGAGGGTGTGCTTGTAAGGTTACTAATTTTAAGTGAATAAATTACTTCCTCACTTTCCATTGTGTACACATTTTTAAATATACTATTATATATGCTAATCTTTAATACATTAAACCATATAGCAAAAAAATAATATTCATGTGTTACATTTGAAATTAATCTCAAAAGTTCTAGAGATGAAGATGTTCATTATTTTTTTTTAATATGAAAGTGGTCAAAGATCACTTATTTATTAAAAAAAGATCACTTTTATTTAGAATATTATTTTTACACTTAAATTGAAACTTGAGAAGTTAGAATTTTGCATGATTAGTAAAACAAATTTTCAATATAAACTAAACATTAGCAAAATAACCCTTACATAACTATGGTACATTTGATTGACAGGCTACCTGAGTCATGTAGCTCGTTTTTATGTTGTTGAGCGTTATAAATTTTATGCGTTATTTTATTCGATTCGGAGAATGACGTTACACCAATCGATTTAAAGAATAACATATAATTTTATTCACCATATAACAATCAAATGACCTCCTATTTTACATGAATATCCGATTTTGACATTATTATTTCACTTGTGCTCGTTTCTTTTTTCTTCTTTTCAGATTCATATAACTTTAGATGCAATGTATGAAGGATCGTATGATAGAACCTCAATCATTTTTGCCTCGCTTGAATTATTTTAAATGACCATTTTTACTTAAACTTCATGCGAAAATGACTGAACACCAACCATATTTAACTTTTAAGAAGGGGATACAAATTAAATGACGATATCAAAATAGACTCCCCGTCAAATTTTCGCTATTTTAGGAGTTGTCTCTCAATGAAATACTTGGGCCCACAAAAAGCCCACAATTCAGCCCAATAAAGTTACAATGTATAGCATCCTCCTTCACACTTTCCCAGGTGTTAGAACACTGATTTTTGTTCTATATTTTCTTGAATATCTTTCTGAAATTTGCTAAATTACTGCTCTCTACTCTCATTCCTCTGATTCTCAGTAAGTTTCCACACCCATTTTCTTCTTTTTTCACTTGGAAATTCCTGTTGTTATGATTCGTTTTTTAAAAAAAGTGAATTTTAGTACTGTTTCTTGATTTTTTTGATCTTGCTAATGTTTAAGGGAAATGTTAAAGAAAAAATATTGAAATTTTAATGGGTCTGTTTACTTTTATCTGTCGGAATTCCCCTTTTACTGTTTACTCTTCGTAGAACTTTAATTTTTAGGGAGAAGGATTTGGCCCTGACTGATAAACTAACAAAAGGAAAACGAAATGCAACTCATCCGAATAAGACCAATTGGCATAGGCCATAGACAGAGAGGATGAAAGAAAGACATAGGAATTTCCCCATGCTGGTGGGAGGTGGCTTGTATTTAGTGGAATTAGTCGGGGTGTGCACCAGTTATCATATAAAAAGAAGAAAACTTTGGCTGAATTTGGTGATTATTTTTTAATAAAATTATCTTAGTGGACTTTTGAGTCTTTTGGAAACAGGCCTCCCTACCTCCACGAGCTAGTGGTAAGGTCAGCATACACGGAACTAATGCCGTATATACAAGTAAAATGATACACAAAATAATTAAATAACATATTTTGGACACCCTCAACGCAACAAGTTATTGTAGCCTAGTGGTTTCACCTCCTTAGAATGAGGTAGTACTCGTGTGTTCGAATCTCACTAGTTCTACTTTTTGAAAAGAGCTTTTATTGTGCTATTTCTGGACACCCTTTGTGAAATTCCTAGCTCCGCCACTGCACTGAACACTCTGACTTTCATAGACCTCACTTGTGGGATTTCACTCGGTATATTGTTGTTGTTGTTATCTGAGTCGACCTTTTTTTTTGTTTGGTTGGCATTTGTGGGGAGGAGGTACATTCTTTGGTATGTTAAGAGTGCATTTTACTTGTTATTGCTTTCAGTTTTGGTTGTAGAAGACAGAAAAGTATTGAGGCTGATAATTCCAATGTAAACAATTTTACCTGTGGACAATCCAAGGAGTAGGTGGAGAAAGGCTTAGAATTTTACAATCACAAAGCAAAACGAAAATGTTCTTACAATAGGTAATGCCTATGTTTTTGTTTGTTGCATAACAGTTTCCAAATTATTATTCAGTGCATGAATAAACTCTGCATTATTTTCCCTCCATAACTAATCCGTGAATCAAACAACCCCTTGAAAATGGATCCAGGAAGTTCATTGACCTCCATCGTGGAGGTTACGGTTTCTCAACACATGAGACTGCTCTTTTGCTTTTCAACATTTTTTTCGCTAAAAGTTTTGTTCCACCAATGTAGAGGTGTACGTATAATTTATTGATAAATCAAAGTTTACGGTGGTAATAGATTGTCCTCGCAGAGAGAACTCTTGATGAAAGTGATTTCTCTTCCCTTCTTTCTTGTTCTCGATATTTTCCCCCTCTCTCCTCCCCATATTTGTATTTCTCAATAGGTAATGCAGTCTTCCATTTACGTTACTGATTTTTTTTTTTAAAAAATGTTTTCTCCTTACATAGTTCTCATACCTTATAAGTAGTCCCACAAGTCCACAACCTGGCTTCTTCTCTATTTATTAAGATGAAGACCGTTACAAGAAGATGAGTCCTTTCACATGGCTACTCTCATTGCAAGGGCTTGTCTTCTTGGAAGAGTCTTAATGATAAGAAGGTGTCGTCTAAAATTATTTTGTCATAACAAATAGTGTATAAGGAATATGTTTCACACTACTTTCAATGATGTATTGTGTTGTCGAGAATTAGCAGTAACTTACAATGATGGCTCCAATTCTATTGTTTCTTGGAATGAGGGGGAGGGGGTATCAAAAAGGTTTCTCTTCTACATGTGAACTTTGAAGGAAAGATGAAACAAATGGGATGGTAGAGCTTGAAACGTAATGTTGTATATGAAGAAAATACTGTAATACTTCGCTGTTCAACAAATTGAAGTCAAACGTCAAGAGGAAAATGGAAATCCCCACATTT
>JAJOOD010015150.1:0-29156 GCA_029582525.1 Solanum tacnaense | reverse complement strand
CTAGACTGATGGCTTAAGGAGTGGGTCGACATGAGGTTCAGCCCGAGAGGGTGAGCCCTAGTCCCATATCCTAACACTCAGCTCGAGAGAGTGAGTGGGGTAAGGTGTAGGCTGGTCTTCATGCGGCAAATGGGTGTCCGAAAGGAACACATTTGAAACGGGGTAAGTTGCCCGAGAGGGAACTTATTTCCATTTAAAGCTTAGCCTAGTCACTATTATCTTACTAATTTCTTGTCAAAAGCATGTACCCAACTATTTATCTCAACTTATATTGCAGTCACACCCCAAGAATATTTCCCCATACTTGATTTTCTTGTTAATTTTTGCTGCTTTTACTACTTGTAATAAAACCCAAAAATTGATATTTGACACTTTCGTGTCACCCCTTTTATTTACTATGTTTTTGTTCGATAACTTCTTTAGCTACGACTAGTTAGAGCTAAAATTTATTTTTCTATCAATTCTCAGAACCACTCCTTTGGGACACGACCCCAACCTTTAGTTGGGTTACAATACTATCGACGATCGTAGACACTCATACCGTAGGTTAGTGTCGTTGGTCACAATAAGCATCAAAATGGCGTCGCTGCCGGGGAGTGGTGTTATTTGAGCATTTTTAGATTAGTAGAATTTTTGTTCTTCTTAGTCGTAGTTTACTAACTTAACTTGTAGTTTTGTTATCTTGTCTATATTGAAGCAGATGAAGTGAGTATGTCGAGTAGCACTTGGGAGCTAATGGAGTTTCTTCCAGTAGATGTAATGATATTCCGGGAGCGTATCCTCAGCTTCAAGCAATTGGAGGGTGAACAGATCCACAAGTCATGGGCAAGGTTTAATGAACTGATCAATCAATGCCCAAATCATGACATTCCCGACATAGCTCTTCTTTACTGTTTCTACAGAAGTCTTGGTCCTGGAAACAAGAGGTTGGTTGACCAACTCATTCCGGGAGGCATTGCGAAACATCCATATGTGATAGTAGCCCAACTGCTTAATCAAATGGCTGAAACGAACCAAGAAGTAGAAAGGACTTCATGTTGGCCGTCCTAATGACTTAGATGGATGAGTTGGTTAAAAAGATGGTGAAGATCGAAATACAGTGTAAGAGGAAGGATAAATACATCCCTCCTCATGAGCGAAGAAGTCTCAAGGACAATGAGGTTAAACGCCTTGAGGGAATGCTCTCAATCATTCTCCATAAGGTGACTGAGCAAGATAGAGAGTTGAATGGAATGAAGGAAGACATTGAAGGAATGAAGCGGATGATTTTGTCTCATTCCAAAGCTGTCCAACTGCTCGAGAACCTGAGGAGTAATGCGTTGCCTCAACTCCACCAGCAGAGAAACATGGGGTGGCCTAATGAGGACCTAGCCAACCCCAACAGCGAAACTTGAGCAAAGATTTGCGTCGTGCCACGACGGTAAATAAGGCGCTTCTTGGGAGGCAACCCAAGGTCTTAAAAGTTTAGGATTTTAGTTTTATGAATAATGGTGTGTTGTGTTGTAGGTTAAAACGAGGAAAGTGTTGAAAACTTTAGGTTGGCGAGCAGAAAGTCCATTCCGCGAGTCGTCAAACAGGTCTGCGAGCCTGACTGGATCCACCGTTTAGCTCAATACGAGAGTCGTACAGAGCCTGTAAAACTCGGCGGACTTGAAAAGCAACTCGGCTCATCGCTAACAAGTTTGGCGATCTTGATGCAGATCGCCGAATTGACCCTCTGAAAATTGAAGAATTCTGAAGATAGGGCTGGATAAATGACCACTCGGCGAATCTCCGAGTAGGTGGGCGAGTGCGACTAACGTCGCCAAATGGACACAAATTGAACAACATATATGACCAATAGTCACACTTCTTCATTCTTTCTCACTTACAAATTCCATAACTTCACACCAAGGTAGTAATTTACAATTTCTCACATTAAATTAGTATTTTAGTAGCGGATTAGTGCTTGGAACTTGGATTTTCATTGCCTCTAGCATTACAACTTTGTTCACTCAGTGAAAAGGTTAGTCTCTGAAAACTCTTCGTCCGCTCTCGAAAAGATAGGCCTTATCTGCAACCTAGGAGTCCACTAATGCGTGTTAGATCTCTCTGATATGAGTAGACATTTTCAAGTACCTGCTTCTGTTTTGTAAGTTAAGGCCTATTTGCTCTTACTGATTTGACTTCCTTTTTCGCTTTGATTACTTTGAATCTAAATGTGAAAAACTATACATTGTGGGTGTTGACCATGAATGGGTGCTATGGGTCTAGGCTAAATTTCATCAATGCTTGGTTTAATTTGCTTTTGAGGTCTGCGCGATCAATTGTGAAAAGTGAGTTGAATCTCACGCACGTTAAGTCAGTCGGCGAGCTGAGTTGAGCTCGCCGAATTACTCAGCGGTTCTCCCTCTAGACCTAAATCACTTTTAAATTCTTATCTTAGGTGTTGTGGGTTCTGTAACTTTCGGCGAACATACTTATGATCGCCAAAGAGGTTTGGTGAGTCGCTGATTAGATCGGCGATTCTGTTTGAAATTTTATGCTACAATGTAATTACTCACTATTCTCTCTCTAACGTTTCACAGATATGGCCAAACAACCAACTAGAGGGAGGGAGAAAGGAATTGTGATCAGAGAAAATACACCTCCACCCAGGGGCAAGGCTACCACAACTTCAAAAAGCAAAGAAAAGGGCAAAGCCCTCGAATTATCTGACGCAAGCTCTGACAGCACATGCTTCTACACTACCGAACCACCCACATATAACAGTGAGAGTACAAAGTCTGACGAAAATTACCAGATAGAGCCAAGAAGGGCTGAGTTACGATCTAAAAGGATACATGATCCATATCGGATCAGAGATAGCCAATCCACCACTCCGACTCCTCCAGCTTCAGGGAAAACATTAGTGTTGGTACATCCAGTACAAGGCCCCAAACATGGATTAATGAATAGATCAAAAGCAGTTGGTCTAAGGACGATTATTGAGGAGAAACAACTTTCCATAAATGGGGTTATTGATAGGTATCCAGAAGTGATGGAGTGCCTGAAATACCACAAATTCCAAATCTTCACAAGACATCGCGGCTCTTACATACCAAGCTGGGTTAGAGAATTCTACGATGCATACAGTACATTAGTACCTCAACGGAAAGGGCTGGTCCCATCTTTTAAAGCAGCTGACCACGTGGTTGTCAGGGGAAGGAAGGTAGCCTGTGACAGTGAAACTATCAACGTAGCTTTGGGAATGTCCGATAAGATTAATGACCACTGCCAGCACTTGATCAGGACGCAGAAGCTGGATGCAATGAAAAAGTGGTTAACACTGCTAGTCTCAAATGATAATGCTCTAACATGGTTAGCAGAAGGAGTTCCAATTAAGAAGAAAAATCTGAACATAGCTGCACGGTACTGGTTCAGATTCATCAGCAACACAGTTACGCCATCACAGAATGAATCAATTCTTCGTCATGCTAAGGCAGCTTGTCTTGGATGCATCACGGAAAAAACCAAGATAAATCTTGGGAAGATCATTTCCTCTGAAATCCATATGTATGCAAAGAAGGGCCAGACATCTCTCCCTTTCCCCGTATTAATCACTGAATTATGCAAAAGAGCTCGGGTGCCTGGAGATGCAATGAAGGATGTGGAATTGGCTGCCACCGTCTCCACCAGTATCCGAAAGATCGAAGCCGAATATCTTAAGGACCAGGCAGAAAAGAAACAGAAGGAAGCTGTGACCACTAGATCTATACCTATAGAGGCATCTTTTCCTACTCCGGCCCCTAGGCCTTCAGCTGTTGTTACCCTCTGTGAACCGATCACTCAAGCATCCTTGATCTGCATGGGACAGCTTGCCCAATCTGCTAATTGTCGAACCGCCAACATGGAGAGCTCTATTCTAGGCATGCTTCAGGTTTCCCTCGACAATGCTGTGAGACCACTGATTACCACTATTGATGCTTTAGAGGCCAGGATGTTAGTGTGTGAACACGATCAATGAGCCATAGAGGAAGTAACAGTCGTAAAGGCCACCATTGCAGAGCTGAAGAAAGATGTGGACTACCTAAAGTCCATTGATATATCCATGATCTTTGGAACAGTGGAAGTTCCAGATGCGCCCGAAATGCCTCAGAATGCCGCAAGACATGGAGATGGAATGGAGCATATAGTTGATCCTGAATTGGAGGCAGAAACTGACGAAGAGTTATTTGAGGAAGCTACATCGGATGACATAGCCGAGACTGAAGAAATCATGATAAATGCTGCTATGCGAGCGTCTTTAGCAAAGTCTCCTGCTGCGGGATCAAGTGGAGCTGGTTCTTCGGGTGGTCATTCCGGATACTGATGCCCAGACAGATGGAACAACAGATTGGCCAGGATCACCTCTTTACCCCTTCTTTGTCTTTCTTTACTTTGCCTTATGGATTCTGTATTACTTGCATTTGAGGACAAACTACTTTTTATTTGTGGTGGGGTGAGGCCCACACCTTTTGTGTGCTAGTAAATACTTGTGTTTTGGTGTACAATTAGGTTATCTGTTTCGATTGTGTTTTTAAAACTGCTTTTGTGATTGTTTGAGCTTATGGCTCTCTTTTAGGTTTAATTGAAAAATAATTTTGACCCTTCCGAAAATTTTTAAATTTTTTGCACATTTTTGCCACCCCTCGCGAGTTGAATGTGGCTGTTCTTTTGCAAAAATTCAAGTCTCGGTTTTGATCAATACCGATGACTTAAATAGTGCTCTCAATTGAACGAACATGAATGTACTGCTACGATAAGGCCAAATGAAGTTGCATAGACAATATGTGAACTCTTTGCATCTCGTTGTGATTAGCCATTTATCGAATTGATTCTCTTGTCATGACCGTTGCACACTAGCAAAAGTGTGTAGTCTTGCTTAACTTAAGTGTCGATGCCTTGTGTGATTAGCTTGCTTTGAACCATGCATGAATAAACCTAGAATTTGCCCTGTTAGTCTGATTGATTTAGAAAGGTGTCCTCTTGGTATGATCTTAGTCAACTTTAAAGAGTGTAGGCCAAATTTGACATATACCTCTTTTGTGGCCTACCCGTGAGTGTGTGAAACTCTTTTGAACACCTTTGAGCCTTACCTTTCTTTGGAAGAACCTTAATGAACCCTAGACCTCACTTGACACACTACCTATAAGCCTCTTAATTTGTGGTTTAGTGAATAGCCAACTTAGGCCAAAAACCTAAGTTGGGGGTGTGGTGAAAAGGAAAAGGAGAAGTCAAGAAGTGCAGGAAAAGTCCCCCTTAACCCATGGTGTTGCAGAACAGTGGAAACCCCTTCAATTAAAAAAAAATAAAAAATGTGGAATAAGGTACGAAGGAAATCGGGTTTCCAAGCAATCCATGGAGATGAATAAACAGGAGACTTAGAAGCATTAGAAAAAGAATTGATAAAAGAGGAGAAATGAATGCCTTGAGAACACCACATCCCACGAGAAAAGAGCCACTGAGCCTAAATGACCATACCTTTACACTCACTCCCATTACAAGCCTTAGAAAGACCTTTTTGATCTTGAGTAAGCTGAATCAAAAATCGATTGGAAAATAAGGGCAAACCTATGCGTGAAAACATGCATTGTGTTCCTATTTTTGAGTGTGAGCGTTGTATCTGATTCCTGATCTTGAATTGATTAACCTTTGTGTGTGAATATGGAATCATTCTTCATGTAAGGGCATTTAGATACTTTTTGTTGAGCTTGAACTCGCACAAGTAGCAAGTATTGCGAGCATGAGAATCCCTGGTAATGGTGTGTCACAACTTGAATCTTTGAATGCACAGTTGATCTTTGCATAAGTAATTTGAATCTTGTTGTGTATGTTCATGATTGAGTCTTGTGCAACACTGTTTGAGACACCCTTTTTGAACGGTTGAACTTGAGTTTGCTTGAGGACAAGCAAAAGTCTAAGTTGGGGGTGTTGATGAGTCCACAAATTGGACTCATTTAGGGCTTTATTTTGATAAGAATAGTGTCCTCGAATGCTTATTTTGTCTAAATATCTGATGAAAACTCTTAAGTTTCAGGTATTTGAAGTTTTAGTGAAAGCATGGACACTTAGGCGCAAAAAGGCTGAAAAGAACGACGAAGTTGAAGCCCGATCATCGCCAAGCACACTTGGCGATTCGCCGAAGGGATTTACTCCGCCCTTTGTTCCAGTACGCGAAGCCCTGAAGAAAAAGGATAAAGAAGGCAATGAAAGGAGCAGTCGGCGCTTCGCCGAATGGTTCCGCGAAGCAGTACTAAACCACACAATGGTCCAGAACGTGAAGGTGCTGAAGGTAAGCACGAAACGATGATGAGACAGACGAAGGGCGAATCGCCGAAGTCATTCGGCGACATCGACTAACTTCGCCGAAAGATCCGTCAACACTATTTTCTAAAGTCTATAAATACTGAACTTATTATTATTTTTAAGTGTGGAACTTTTATTTTTAATTTCCAGAATAGAATAGTACTTTTTATATATTTTCTCTCAAGTTTGGAGAGGGTTTTTGGGAACTTGAAGAAAGGAGTTAATTTCCCCAAGTTGGAAGTGAGTCTTCTTTATTCTTCTTCCTTTGCTTAAATTAAGGTTTAATTTCTTATACCCATTTGATTTTACTATCATTTTAGGTGTATTTTGTTATTTCTTGATGTGTGGCTAAAACCCCCATTCTTGGGGTGTGATTTAGCAAATATGTGTTGATATTATTGTTGGGTCTTGCTTGCTGATAAGTTAGATGTAGTTTAATGGTGATTTATCCTAGTGGTTGTGGTTTAATCTAAAGGGTTTGTAGTTGCAAATACAAAGCCACTCATGTGTTTTCGGCTTGCCCGAGAGGGAGGTCCCGAAACCAAGACCACTAGACTGATGGCCTAAGGAGTAGGTCGACATGAGGTTCAGCCCGAGAGGGTGAGCCCTAGTCCCATATCCTAACATTCAGCTCGAGAGAGTGAGTGGGTAAGGCGTAGGCTGTTCTTCATGCGGCAAATGGGTGTCCGAGAGGAACACATTTGAAACGTGGTAAGTTGCCCGAGAGGAAACTTATTTCCATTTAAAGCTTAGCCTAGTCACTATTATCTTACAATTTTCTTGTCAAAAGCATGTACCCAACTATTTATCTCAACTAGTATTGCGGTCACACCCCAAGAATATTTCCCCATACTTGATTTTCTTGTTAATTTTTGCTGCTTTTACTACTTGTAACAAAACCCCAAAATTGATATTTGACACTTTCGTGTCACCCCTTTTATTTACTATGTTTTTGTTCGATAACGTCTTTAGCTACGACTAGTTAGAGCTAAATTTTATTTTTCTATCAATTCTCAAAACCACTCCCTTGGGACACGACCCCAACCTTTAGTTGTGTTACTGTACTATCGACGATCGTAGACACTCATACCGTAGGTTAGTGTCGTTGGTCACGATAAGCATCAAGACTCAAAGTCGGACTTGGAGCAACTATTTTCACAAGATTCAATTAT
The DNA here is from genome assembly GCA_029582525.1 of Solanum tacnaense. Classification (NCBI taxonomy): domain Eukaryota; kingdom Viridiplantae; phylum Streptophyta; class Magnoliopsida; order Solanales; family Solanaceae; genus Solanum; species Solanum tacnaense. Next base: position 21,678 of record JAJOOD010015150.1, on the reverse strand, counting down.
TAATCCGCTTATGTTAACAGGTACACAATTTTGTTCCTATTACCTAAATTATTACACAATCTCTATACAATGAACTTGATCTTATCAAATATAGTTATAAAAATAAATAATTTATAGAACTCATTCTTTTTAAACTTCATCCTTATTCATGAATAAGAATCTAAGCAATTGCAATTGAATCTCATTTTAGACCCTTTTGTTTGATTTGATTCTTTGGCCAGAAACTTAAGTCTAACAAATTTTGAGGAAACTTGAATGCTTTCTCTGTCTTTCTAAATCGAAGTTGTTATTTGTAAATTGGACACATCACTTCACATTTTTTAATAGTCAATTTCATGCCAAAAAAATCAATTAAAATATCAATAAAATGAATTCTAAATAGCATATGAGATATTAATAACAATTTACATAAAATAGGGGAGTTTAGGTTGCAACTTTGACACTAATTAGGTAAAACATCTAAGAATTGCACATAAACTAAATACACCCCGGTAAGACCTTAGTAACATGGAAATAACCTTTTATATGATGAGACAAGAAAATCCAAAATTATGTGTGCATGACATCCCAATGTTATTCTCAAGATATTCATTTACTGATTCCTCAAATTTTGTTTACAATCAATAAACATCAACCTATTTGTTCTATCAAGTAGGGAGACATAAAAAATAGTGTCCCCTATTCTGTATAAATTTAGCATTACTTCACTAGATTGTAATGAGCCACTTGACAATCTAACATTAATTCAAAATAAAGCGCACTTATTGGAAATTTTTAAGCAGAAACGTAATACACTTCTACTAATATCATTGATACATTAGGAGATAGAAGCATGTATGAGTACTTCTTGGTATTTAAAGTAAATGATAAAAGTGTAACTTCAAAGTACTTACTTATCTATTTCATATCTTTAGAAGCTTGTGGCCATGGAGATTCTTCAATAGATCTACTACCAAATAGAAGAAAAATCATGAAATTCATCGAAAATATCTATAGTGTTTCTGTCATGGTCATTACATACATGTTCAAACACTTAAGCATTCACTGATCAACAAATTGGAAATAGAATCAAAATCATGAAGAAATACCAAACAATACACATTGTCAAGAAATCAATAAAGCTATGATGTGATTTGTAAACTTAATGATTTTGACAGGATGATTGTTATAGCAATCTGAAATATGTTGTTTTATTCAGAAAACTGAGAACGGTTAAATTAAAACTGACATATTTTTAGTGAAAAGTAGTACAATTTATTTTATATTGAGAGTTGATAACTGTTCAATTTTTTTAAAATTAAATAGAATACCAAAATATATTTATTAAAAAATACTAAAAGACGTAAAAAGAAAATGTTTTTTTGGTGAAAAGTAGTAGAGTTATTATGGGAGTTGATAACTTCTCAATTTTAAAAAATTAAAATAGAATAACAAAAAGTATTTAAAAAAAATACTAAAAGACGTAAACTTTTGACATATTTAACTTTGACTTTTTTCTAAGAAATTGTATTTCAAAACAGGAAAATTTAAAATTTAAATTAAAAAACAGTAGCGATTTTTAATTTTAGGTGGTTACTCTTTTTTTTTCTTTTAGGTTAACTTTTGACACATATTTAAAAGATTTTTAAATTAGTTTTTGAATTGTTAAATTATTGGATTATTGTGGTGATGACATGTGACACTTTTTACCTCTCCTATTATGTATAGATAGATTGTAAATAGGGATGGAAATGGGGTAGAGCGGATGTGGGTTGGGGCTGGTTTAAGGCTATGCGGGGCGGAGCGGGTTTAAGGTTGTGCGGGGCGGGTTGAAGTGGGTTTTTATAAACTAATGTGGGATAGGGTGGGTTGCGGGTATATGTGATTTTACGTGCGTTTAAATTTAGTTTTAATTTTTTACATGTTATAAGAGTGATAGAACATTATTTATTAATATAATTTCTTTAAAACTATTAAAATATTCAAGATAGTATGAAAATGGTTCAATAAAAAATAATTTAATTTCTTACATGTTTCCCAATTGACTTCTAAAAAATAAAATTTTAAGTCATTATACTATTAAATTAATACAACTTAATGAAAAAATGAATTTATTTTTATTAATTTTATTTTTAGTATCAAACGTAACTAGAAAAAGAAAATATTAAAAAAATTATGCAGGGCGGATTTACACGGAGAGGGTCTATGTGGGGCGGGGTGGATTAAAAATTTTGTGGGTTAAGCTCAACCCGCCCCGTTCCCACCCCGCCCCGCCGCATTGACATCCCTAATTGTAATATATATATATATAGTAATGAAATTTTATTATCAAAGTAAACTTTGAAGAACATATTTTCTCTGTCCAACAAGTATCCAGTATTGACTTTGCACAGTTATTAAGAAACTATAAATAGAAGAGTAATTTTACTATATCATTTTTTGAATATAATAAATACAATATTTTGAAAAATGTAATAGGGAAATGACTATAATTAATTATAAGAGTCAATTGAGAACTAAATGTGTAAAAAATATCCATTGATTTCATAAAGTGGACAAGTATTGTTGGACATCCCAAAATAGCAGTGGACAACTATTGTTGGGCCAATGGAGTATTATTAAAAGAAACTGAGAGTTGTACATCTACCCCAAATTTTAGTGCAGTGCGCTGCTTAACTACACTTGCTATTTATAGAACTACTAGCAAACTAGACATATATTCACATATACTCCACAACTTTCACCTCATCATTTACTCTTAGCCAGATTAGTAATTGTGATCTTCAAGCTAGGTTGTTACTTTCATTTTGTATGTTTCTTTGGAGTGTATAATTGTCTTGACAATCCTCTTCACTAGTTGCTGCTTATATTGAAAATTTTGCATGTTTCTTTCCTTCCATAGGTAATAAATAGTTGTCGCAAGAGACAATCTATGCATATCATCTTTAGCATTTTTGCCTTTACATATGAGGTAACCTATGTACTGTCCATGATAGTTCAAAGTCTCAACTTCTAGGTACCTTGTTGACTCCAAGCCATATTGGGATTTTATGCCAAACTTGGGCATATATTAAGCAAGAGAAGAATAGATGAGAATGAGATTCATCAACTGTATTACACAATGGGCAAGAGGGTTCAACCTGCATCCCCCATCTTAGCAATTTGTCTCTAGTATATAGTTTTGAGAGAGCGACTAATTTAAGTATAAAAATTCACTTTGCTGATCCCAGGTTGTTGCAAACCAATCTCCTCCATTCCAATTTTTGGATCTCACTATAATACCCCTTATTTAAATAAAGGCATATTGGTCTTTATTAAAAAGAAAAAGAAAAGAAAAGAAAAGCAAAGTGGGTGTAACCCTGAAAGAAGAAGGCATCAGTTGACGATTAAGAGGGTCTTAGGAAAAGGGTACGCATCAGCTATACATAAAGAGTTTTAATGGAAACAAAACAAGGGACCAAAGAAGCAATGAGAGCTCCTAGTAGAAACCTAAGGAGAAATCAAGAAGAGGTTTATAATAGTTGTGTGGTACCACAAGAAACTCTTCCCCAATTAATTTTTATCTCAAGATAAATATTTCTGATTCCATTGACATGGTATACACTTATTGTCGGGGTTTGAGTTTAATGATTATGTTAATAATTTGAATATGGGGAAGTTAGTTAATCTGAATATGTAAATACCCATGGATAAAAGGAGAATTTATTCCACTGAGTATATTTCTAGTATCAAATGTTGGGTTACATTGTGATGTTAAGTTGAGTGGTGTATAAGTGGGGTGAGCGGCAATAAACATGAACTTTTATAGTGAGATAGTTAGAGCATGACCTACATATGAATCATAGGTGGAAGTTTAGAAGAGAAATATTCCAACAAGGCCATGGTAGAAAAAGATTTAGTTTGAGCGGAAGTAAGATGTGAATATTTTGAAAGTATGACTCTTCGTTACGTGAAATTGAAGGATTGTCAAATTAAGGAATAAATATGAGTTGACAAAGAGAGCGGTCGAACCTTAACCTTGGGGGTTGGGTATTGTATATTAGTTATGACATATCTTTATCAAGGAGAATTAACATGAAATTGCTATGATGTGATTATAGATTGACCGAAGAAAGTCGTATGGATTGCTCGAGTGATGAGTTTGGTATTTCAACATGAGTACAGTGAGTAGTAGTCTAACCATAATTTGTGTTTTATAACTTTCATGATATTTACATGGTTTATAAAGTGAATGATTTACCGAAATATTTTGAACTTGCATATGAGACAAGTCTTTTACTTGATATGATACCGAAATAATTATTTGAGATGAACTCGTTTTTATAAGATATATTATTGATACTTGAGATATGATTACCGCTATCGAAAGAGTTTAACATTGACTTGAGGAATAGTATTTTGGCATATGTTTTCATTAAAGTTTTATATACTATAATTTGACAACAATTAACTTGAATGTCTTATACAGTTTTGAAAGGTTTCTACTTATTACAAAGAAAAGTATAAATGGGAGTAGACCTTGATGAATCCCGTAGCTAACGGCGGGTTCGTTAGACCTGGTGCACCTTGTAGTTACAGATTACCGATAAATCCCTTGCTAGTGGGAAGGTAGAACTAGCATACCGTTATCGATATCCCTCGAGTAGGGATCTACCGCTATGAATATTTAACTCCTTTATGAAGAGTTCACCGTTATTGGTTACTTCTTAAAGAGAAGGCCACACTGATTACATGATTCATCCTTGGAAACCTCCCAACTATAAGATTTGATATGGAAATGTTTTTATGAGTTTATTACTAAATTTTACATTGATTTTGCTTACACGAGGGAATCAAGATTGCATATTGTACCATTTCTGAAAGGGCATTGATTTCATCATTTTGATTATCACACTAGCATGTTTTCTGACTTATCCCTCATTAAAATGGTTGTGGTTAAGTATTATTACTCACTGAGCTAGCGTCTCACTCCTCGCTAAATGTTTTTACAGAGAACTCAAGTGGTATTGACGAGGATTTCATTAACTAGAGAGTGTGATTTGGTAGCCTCTTGTGAGCCCCGCATTGCTTCGCGTGGCAAGAGATTTATCAAATTGCTATGTTTCTTTTATTTTTTTATAAAAAAAACTCTTAGAGTCGCTCCATTTGTCGGTCCTTATTTAAAGTCATTCGTATTCTTTCATATTGTAGTCAGTGGCTAATTTTAAACTTCTTTTCGTAATTGGAGAAAAAATAGTATAATTGTGGGGTGATTGAATTGTTGATGGGTATTAGGTCATAAGATTGAGATGTTATTAGCTGTATAGTTGCTGGCTAAGACATGGAAAAATTAGATAGGCCCAAAAACAAAGGAAACTCTACCCGATTTTCTGTAGATTTATGTTAAGGCTTGCTTGGGATTCTTTCCCCTTAGCGCCAGTCACAAACCTAATATAGGTCATGATAAAGTTGTTATCAGAGCTTAGGCTATTCTCGTGACTTATAAAGCACACGTTATTAGTAGAATCTCAATTATGGTTATGTTGTCGTCCATTTCTATAATCGTGATTCTGCGAGGACGTGATATGATGGGTCTGTCTTTCTTTCTTATTGTCACGACCCAAGGGTACCCCCTAGATGTAACAAGGCACATAGAACCCCTAAAGGCTCCATGTAAGCCACTTAGCATATCATAACATAAGTAAAGAACAATAAAGAGTACAAACGCATTTCAAGTCCAAAATTTTCATAAGGAAAGCGGAAGTCTAGACTTGTCACAATTAGCCATCTATTACAATACTTGAATCAAAATAGGGTTATAGCCCTTACAACATAATCCGAAAGTCTAATACAATGAAAAAGGAACTACAAAGACATCATCCGTCCTCGAACCATGAGTACTGACCACAAGCAAAGAGAAATGAACAAATCCAAGCTCTAGCCACAATGGGGACCGCCTTGAGAACCAGACACTACACTTGAGGAAAATGTAGGAAAATATGGGTTAGTACAAAAATGCACCAAGTATGATAGCCATGCATAAAAATCTTGAAAACATGCTAAAAGGGACATTTTAGTTGAATACATGCAATTTACTAAGTTAAAGCATCATTTTGGAGATAATAGAAAACATAAGTCATAAGCGTGTTCATTACATAGACCATCATATCATAGGAGGACATACCATAAGTACCCTCAAAGTCTACTTGTGGAGTGCATGAATAAGATCTCATAATCCCACCCATGCTAAGTAAACCTCTTTAGTCCATCATCCATGTTCACCATCTTTACTTGCAAGCTAGCAATATCGTTAAAGCTTTTTGAACACCTACGAGATACTTCTTCAAGCATGCCTTAGTTCATTATTAACTTCTTGTTCATATGGGGAATAAGCCTTAACCGATATGAGACCATGTGAGCTTTAACATGGAATTCGGTGACTCCCACACCGGAAATGATTGGTTTACTTGCCTAAGGTAGAACATGTAACTCTTAGCTTAGGTGGATCCACTAGCTAAATACCTATGTGGGCACATAGTTTATGAGATAGGGAGATTGCTACTAGAAACCCGGCCTTTCTACGGGAGAGCTTCCACCTCACACAATATCCACTCGGTGCTAAGCGTTAAATTCCCATGGAGTAGTTAAATATCTATTAACATCATTATTCATTAAAGGGCTCCCTTGGCCTACCGATTCAAGGTACATCATCAGAATAACTCTTTTATTTATACATGAAAGGGTGCACATGGCCTACCGATTCAAGGTATATCATTATGTGAGAAGACCTTTCACATCAAGTTCATCATGAGTTCCTTAGATTAACCTTTCAATCAACCCACAACAACAACATTATCATTCTCACTTTACTCTAAAAGTGTTCATAAAGCATATACATAAACCTCAAATCATGCATAATTCACATACTTGCCCTTCAAGGACCATAGATCATATTACATTAACATATCTAGAATTACTACATTAGACATGGATATAATCATAATTTCAAGTAACCCAATCTCTACTTGCATAATTTCATAACATTCTTCTATAATAAACAAACCCACATCACAAGTTCATAATTGGAGATTATGGGGGTTTCATGGGTTCTTGGGGGATTTCAACATAAATCGATCAATAAATCATCAATTCAATCCTAATATATCATAAATCAATCATTTGAAATGTTTTTGAAAGGAACCCATGACTTGGAATCAAACACTAGATTTTTGGGGAAATTTCTATCTTTGAAATTGAATTTGAAGGGACTACATGGATGAAGACTATCCATGGATGAAGGGCTACCATACCTTATTGATGAATTCCAAGGAATTTGAGTAGAAACCCTAACTTCACCTTCTTCCTTCTTCTTTTTCCTTGAAGTTCTAGAGAGAGAATTTTTGGAGAGGAGATGAATTTTGGGAAATATTTGGGTGTTTGGAAAAACTGACTTAGTTTAGGTGAATTTGACTTAGAATTGACTTATATAGTGACCCTAAACTTACCCAAAACAACTTCACTTTGATAGGACTAAAAATGGAAGTTACCAAAATAACCCTTACTTTAAGTGAGTTACCAGGTGCCACGAGGGGCTTCACGAATCGTGGTTATGACCACGAATCGTGGTCCCACTCATGGACTTGGGGCAGTGGCTAGGCAATAAGTGCCTTAAGCTCACAAGCCCAAGGTATCTTCACGAGGGGCTCCACGAGCCGTGGTGCTTGCCACGAGTCGTGGTCCCTCTTGTGGACCTTGAGGCAGTGGCTAAGCCACTTCTGTCAACCCTCACACCACCAACTCCCTCCCATGAGCCTTCCCACGAGCCGTGTTCTTGACTACGAGCTGTGAAGTGGCTGATGAAGAGGGGAGGCTATTTTTGGGCAGATTTGGCAAGGCTACTGCATAGCCCTCCACGAGCCCTCCCACGAGCCGTGGTCTTGACCACGAGTCATGGTGATGGGCGTGGTAGGTGGGCAGTTCCTATACCAAAGAAGGCTAACTTAACCCACTCTTTTGGCCCTTGCCCTCCTTCCTTGATTCTAACCCTTTTTCCTTAATGTTAACCCTCACGTTTAAGCTTTAGTTTAGCCTACTATTTTTCCGAGGTGTTACAATATCTCTCCCTTGAGAACATTCATCCTCAAATAATGATCTAGACACCTTACAAAAGTAAAGACTCAAGACTAGCAGCCCATCATGCATGCAACATCAAAATAATGCACAATTCAAAGGAGGAAACTTTAACTCCATCTCAAACATATTCAGTGCAATACAAGGAAGTAGGAACTACATCTAACAACCCATTATGCATGAAATTTCAACATTTCTCATATTCATAGGAGGAACTACCTTCTCCAACTAAAAACTTGCTCAACACAATACCATGGAGCCATGATGCAATTACTCTCAAAAGCATATTAAAGCATGTTCATCATCATATCTCATGAATTTAAATATGCAATTCATACTAAATGCATAACAAGATGAGAGACATAAATCATGAAAACTCATTTTCTTACTAAACATGAATTTCTCAAGAACATGCATAACACAAGGAAATCATGGAAAACACATATAGCACACATGACTCCCAAAACTAGGAAACTCAAGAGGAATTACTTACCTCAAGCTTGAATAGGAGTAAAAGGAAAGAGATGAGGGTATCAGGACTTCATATCGACCTCGGCCTCCCAAGTGCACCCTCAACTAAATGGTTTCTCCATAAAACTTTTACGGAAGCTATTTCCTTATTTCTCAACCTCTTCACTTGCCGATCTAGAATTTTTACCGGAATTTCCTCATATGAAAGACTCTCATCAACCCCCAACCCTTCTAAGGGGATAATGGATGCCGGATCTCCAATACACTTCTTTAGCATAGAAACATGAAACACCGAATGCACCAGAGCCAACTCATTTGGCAAATCTAACTCATAGACAACTTTCCCAATACGCTTCAAAATTTGATATGGGCCCACATACCGAGGACTAAGTTTTCCCTTCTTGTCAAACCTCATCACACCTTTCATAGGTGAGATGTTTAGATAGACCCAATCATTAACCTCAAATTTTAGATCCCTTCTTCTAACATCGACATATGACTTTTGCCGACTTTGGGCCGTTCTCAACCTCTCTCTAATAAGCCAAACTTTCTCAATGGCTTCATAAATTAGCTCGGGACCTATCAAAGCAATCTCACCCACTTAAAACCATCCAACCAGAGACCTACATATCCTACCATACAAAGCCTCAAAAGGAGCCATACCAATAATTGAGTGGTAGCTATTATTGTAGGCAAACTTTATCAATGGAAAGTGGTCATACCAATTACCCTTGAAGTCTATAACACATGCCCTCAACATATCTTCTAATGTTTGGATGGTATGTTCCGCTTGGCCATCGGTTTGGGGATGAAAAACCGTGCTAAGCATAACCTTAGTACCAATACCTTTTTGGAATGACTTCCAAAAGTGTGAAGTAAATTGAGTACCCCAATCCGAAATAATAGACAAAGGAACCCCATGCAACTTCACTATCTCCCTTATATACAACTTGGCATAGTCTTCCGCCGAAAAATAAACCTTGACGGGGACAAAGTAGGCTGATTTTGTCATTTGATCTATAATGATCCAAATAGAATCATGTTGCCTTCGAGTGCGAGGCAAACCCACAATAAAATCCATATTAATCTCTTCCCACTTCCAAGTGGGGATCGGTATATTTTGGGATAAGCCTCCCGACCTTTGATGCTCAACCTTAACTTGTTGACAATTAGGACATTTGGCTATAAATCCCGTAATATCTCTCTTCATACCATTCCACCAATAGACTTCCCTTAGATCACGGTACATCTTGGTGGCTCCTGGATGAATAGAATACCGAGAACTATGAGCTTCTTCTAGAATTTGCTCCCTTAAACCATCAACATCCAAAACACATAACCGACCTTGGTACCTAAGCACCCTATCTCCCCCTTGGGAGAATGCCTTAACGGACTTCTTGAGTACCGACTTTTTCAACTCAACTAATATAGGATTAAGGCCTTGTTTAGACTTCACATCCATCACAAAGGATGATTCGGAACCATTATGGATCATGACACCACCCTTGGTGGAATCCACTAGTTGAACACCTAGCCGGGCCAACCTATGCACATCACGAACCAATTCTTTATTTTCATACTCTACATGTGCCAAACTACACATGGACAATCTACTAAGAGCATCCGCTACTACATTAGCTTTGACGGGGTGATAAAGGACACTCATGTCATAGTCCTTCAATAATTCTAACCACCTCCTTTGGCGAAGATTCAAGTCCTTTTGACTAAACACATATTGTAAGCTCTTGTGATCGGTAAATACATCAACATGCACTCCATATAGATAATGCCTCCATATTTTAGGGCAAAAACAACCGCCGCTAGCTCAAGGTCATGGGTATGGATTGGTTGCACGCATGTTATGCCTCTATCGATTGTAGAACTCGGGTGGTTAGGTTCCAATTTCCGAATGAGCCTCTTAGAGTGGAAAGGAGGAAATTCTATGCCTATAGGGCAATTTATGTCTTACCTTAAAGCTAGGAAGATGATCTCGAAAGATTGCTTTTACCATGTTGTTAGGGTCAGGGATGTAGATTCCAAAACCGAAATGGGACAACTTCCATATTCCCTCTTAGCCACCACCAAGTCACCAATCGGGGTAGAGACCAAAAAAGGTTCTACTAACACTTCGGGGAGTCTTCATGGCCACAAAAGGTGTCAGAAAGGACAAACTAGCACCGGGATCTAACAAAGCATATACATCAATAGAAAAAGGATTTTAACATACCGGTCACAACATTCGAGGAGCTCTCTTGGTCACCATGGGATTGAAGAGCATAAAAGTTGTTTTTCTTGGGAGTATCGAAGTTTGAACCGCTTGGAGGAGCTTACTTGCCTTCTCTCCCCTTGGTCGTAAGCACGGGGCAATTTCTTATTTAATGACCGCTCTTACCACAACCATAGAAACCATCATGCCGGCTAGACACTTACCCTCATGTTTCCTTCCCCATCTAGAGCAATTCGACTTGGCCAAAGAAGAATCCCTACCATTACCTCATTGAGGTTTAGGTTTGGACACCCTATCCTTGTTGACCCTTGGAGAAGCACTTGAGAAGCCTTGGTTGGAAAACCCTTGTTTGAACCTTAGCCGACCTTGTCCATCGGACTTAGCATTGGAGAAGTTACCATCACTGGTCCTTCGTCTTTTCACCTCCCTATTCTTTCTTTTGAGCTTTGACTCCTTAATTTGTTGGGTGTGCACCATAAGACGTGAGATAGTCATATCACCAATAAACATTATTATACAACATTCTTCCTCTACCAAGTCGGATACTTCCATCACAAACTTATTCATCTTGGCCTTTGAGTCCGCCACTATAGTTGGAGCATACTTGGATAGTTGGGTGAACTTAAGGGCATACTCATTCACACTCATACCTCCTTGACGAAGCTTAATGAACTCTTGCATCTTTTGTTCCCTCAACTCTAGGGGAAAGAATCTATCAAGAAATGCCAATTTAATCGATTCCCATTCTATCGAGCCCGCTCCTATGGGTCTCTCACCCTTCCATTAACCATACCAAACTTGAGCAACACTTTTCAATTGGTAAGCGGCCAGCTCCGCTTTTTCTACCGAAGTCACCCCCATAATATCAAGTATTTTGTAAACCTCATCCACAAGTTCTTAAGGGTCTTTTTCCACTTTGGAGCCATGAAACTCCGGAGTGTTCATTCTTGCAAAATCCCTCACTTTAGAAGCCACAGAATTCATATTAAGGTTCACACGAGCCACACCATCTCTGTTGGCCTGATCCGTCACCCCTTGAGCTTAGGTTGTCATAACTTAGGCTAATATTTGGATAGTAGATCTAAATTCTGCATGAGTCACATTCTCAACCACGGGATCAACTGAAGCTTGATTATCTTGAGGAGGAATTCCTTGATTCACATTCTCATCTTCCATCCTTCTAGCGTTAGCCCTTCGTGTATTCATATCCTGAAGACATAAGAGAAGGATTAGGAGAGAGACTTTATAGAACTACACTCTAAGGCACAACTTAAGAGTAATGAAAGAAGTGTAGTTTCCTAAACATCTTATAGCCTCTCATTCATAAATGTGTCACTTTACACTCATGAACAAGACTCTACTAGACATGGCTTATGAGACATCATCCTAGAATCATTCTAAACCTTGTGCTCTGATTACCAAGTTTATCACGACCCAAGGTTACCCCTAGACGTAACATGACACATAGAACCCCTAAAGGCTCCATGTAAGACACTTAGCACATAATAACATAAGTAAAGAACAATAAAGAGTAAAAATACATTTCAAGTCCAAAATTTTCATAAGGAAATAGGAAGTCTCAATTATCCATCTATTACAATACTTGAATCAAAATAGGGTCACAACCCTTACAACATAATCCAAAAGTCTAATACAATGAAAAAGGAACTACAAAGACATCATCCATCCTCAAACCATGAGGACTCACCACAAGCAAGGAGAAATGAACAAATCCAAGCTCTAGCCATAATGGGGACCGCCTTGAGAACCGGACCCTACACCTGAGGAAAATGTAGGAAAATATGGGTTAGTACAAAAATGCACTAAGTATGATAGCCATGCATAAAAACCTTGAAAACATGCTAAAAGGGACATTTTAGTTGAATACATGCAATTTACTAAGTTAAAGCATCATTTTGGATATAATGGAAAACATAAGCCATATGCATGTTCATTATGTAGACCATCATATCATAGGAAGACATACCATAAGTACCCTCAAAGTCTACTTGTGCAATGCATTACTAAGATCCCATAATCCCACCCATGCTAAGTAAACCTCTTTAGGCCATCATCCATGTTCACCATCTTTACTTGCAAGCTAGCAATATCTTTAAAGCCTTTTGAACACCTACGGGATACTTCTTTAAGCATGCCTTAGTTCATTATTAAATTCTTGTTCATATGGGGAATAAGGCTGAACCGACCTGAGACCATGTGAGCTTTAACATGGAATCTGGTGACTCCCACATCAAAAGGGTTGGTCTACTTGCCTAAGGTAGAATCGGTAACTCTTAGCTTAGGTGGATCCACCATCTAAACACCTATGTGGGCACATAGTTTATGAGATAGGGAGATTGCTACTAGAAACTCGGCCTTTCTACGGGAGAGCTTCCACCTCACACAATATCCACTCGGTGCTAAGCATTAAATTCCCATGGAGTAGTTAAATACCTATTAACATCATTACTCATGAAAGGGCACCCTTGGCCTACCAATTCAAGGTACATCATTAGAATAACTCTTTTTATTTACACATGAAAGGGTGCACATGGCCTACCAATTCAAGGTATATCATTATTTGAGAAGACCTTTCACATCAAGTTCATCATTAGTTCCTTAGATTAACCTTTCAATCAACCCACAACAACAACATTATCATAATCACTTTACTCTCAAAGTGTTCTTAAATCATATACATAAACCTCAAATCATGCATAATTCACATACTTGCCCTTCAAGGACCATAGATCATATTACATCAACACATCTAGAATTACTACATTAGACATGGATATAATCATAATTTCTAGTAACCCTACTTGCATAATTTCATAACATTCTTCTATAATCAAGAAACCCACATCACAAGTTCATAATTGGAGAATATGGGGGTGTCATGGGTTCTTGGGGGATTTAAACATAAATCAATCAATAAATTATTAATTCAATCCTAATATATCATAAATCAATCATTTGAAACATTTTTAAAAGGAACCCATGACTTGGAGTCAAACCCTAGCTTTTTAGGGTAATTTCTATTTTTGAAATTGAATTTAAAGGGACTCCATGGATGAAGACTATCCATGGATGAAGGACTACCATACCTTATTGATGAATTTCAAGGAATTTGAGTAGAAACCCTAGCTTCTTGAACTCTACCTTCGCCTTCTTCCTTTTTCTTCTTCCTTGAAGTTCTAGAAAGAGAATTTTTGGAGAGGAGATGAATTTTGGGTGTTTGAAAAAAATGACTTAGTTTAGGTGAATTTGACTAAAAATTGACTTATATAGTGATCCTAAACTTACCCAAGATGACTTCACTTTGATAGGAATTAAATGGAAATTCCCAAAATAACTCTCACTTAAAATGAGCTGCCAGGTGCCACGAGGGGTTCCACGAGCCGTGGTCCCACTCGTGGACTTGGGGTAGTGGCTAGGCAACAAGTTCCTTAAGCTCACAAGCTCAAGGCATCTTCACGAGGGGCTCCACGAGCCGTGGTGCTTGCCATGAGCCATGGTCCATCTCGTGGACCTTGAGGCAGTGGTTAAGCCACTTCGTACAACCCTCACACCACGAATTCCCTCACAAGAGCCTTCCCACGAGCCGTGAAGTGGCTCGTGAAGAGGGGAGGCTGTTTTTGGGAAGATTTGGCAAGGCTTCTGCCTAGCCCTACATGAGCCCTCTCAAGCGTCGTGGTCTTGACCACGAGTCGTGGTGATGGGCGTGGTAGGTGGGGCAATGCCTATACCAAAGAAAGCTGCCTTAACCCATTCTTTTAGCCCTTGTCCTCCTTCCTTGATTCTAACCCTTTTTCCTTAACGTTAACCCTCACGTTAAAGCTTTAGTTTATCCTACTATTTTTCCAAGGTGTTACACTTATTCCTCCTTATGTGTGTTACAATTAGGGTCAACTAGATGAATCTAACATTGTTTATCTTTCCATCGCATGTCTTGAACTAAGTCACCCAACTATTACAAAAATATTTTGCCAATCTACTCGAAAGTTCTTTATAGAACTCAATTGTACATAAATATCCTTTTTGGGAAAAAAGGGTAGATACTTGAGAGTATATTGACTGCTAACAGTTGACCAATGTAATAATGTGCAATAAGTAATCATTGCCTTTTATGAATGACTTATTTGATTACTTACATGGAGCCGCCTATTTCTCAAATGTTGATTTTTGGATTGGTTATTGCTATTTTGGAATCAGAGGAACATATTTTAAGACAACTTTCAGAACTCGATAGAAGGATTAAAAGGTTCTTTGCAATATTTTTTAGACTTACCTATGTTCTAGTTGCATTTATGGACTGAATAAACAAGGGTTTCAAGGAATTTCCTGAAAGATCAGTGCCAATGTTTTGATTATATCCAAGGCTATTCTCATAGCTAGAATGAACACAGGGATCATCTCTGAATGGTATTTCAAACACAATAAGAATATCAACTTTATGTCAATTTTCTAAGTGTAAAGTGTATCAACGAATTGAAAATAATATGTGTACTGAAAAGATAGAATCACTTGACAGTCTACTATAAATATTTGGTGGAGTATTTTTAAAGAATTATTGTGTTATTGACCAAGTTATAAAAAGAAAAGAAACAAATTTCAGTAAATGATGGAATGTGAGTAGAGCTTTATAAGCTCAAGACATATTGACCACCATACCCGTGATAGTGCTATTGTTAGCATCTGGAGCATTCATGGTCCTTTGTGATGCTTTGAAGATGGAATTAGAATATGTTCTTATATAAAATGGTAATTTAATAGCTTATGTTTCGAGAAAGCTAAATTAGTAGGGAGCAGAACTATCCCGCTCATAATTTGAGGATAGTCTCGATGATATTTGTTCTAGAGATTTAGATGTGCTATTTGTACAATGAAACCAACGAGATTTATACAGAACTACAAGAACTTTATATTTATGTTCAAAAGGAAAGATTTGATTCTTCCATCTACACCACCGGAGGAAAATAATCAATGACTGAAAAATTTACTATTCAGTGTCATTTGGAAAAGGAAAATGTTAAGACAGATTCATTGAGAAACAAATCCATGGGCTATTTAACATATAGTTCTTGCGAATAGATTCTTGACCTAAGATGTGTACACACTCGAGGATGTGGATACTGAATTAGTGTGAGAAACTCAAAGACATTGTTGGCTTATGTTCAAACCAAGTCTTTATTGGTGAAGCACATCGAGATCACCTAATACAAGGATGAGAATTGGGTGAATATTGAAATAAGGTTACAGTGAGTAAAGACATGTATATGAGTATTGACAATTATGTCGCTTTTGGAGTAAGTGACTGATTATAATGATCGAACATAGATGATGAAGCTGTAATTCTTAATACATGGTAGATATGGGATCTTCTAAGACACCTAAATCAGTTGTACTAGTGGGATCATATAAAGAAATATATTGCTAACTTTGTTTCTAGTTGGTTGACTTGTGAACATGTTAAAGATGAGTATAAGCAACCTATATGACTACTACAATATGAGATTCCAAAATGGAAATCGAAAATAGTGACTATTGGTTTTATGACCAAGCTACCGCGAACCCTTGGAGGTTGACTCTGTGTGGGTGTTTGTAGATCGGCTTACAAAGTCAGCACACTTCTTACTGTTCTAAAACGTGATAACATGGAGAACATCTTCAAAAGAAATTTACATGAACAAAAATGTTAAGACTCCATGAGTTCCATTGTCCATCATATTGGACCGAGTATCACTATTTACTTCATGATGTTGGGAAATTTGTCAAGAAATATTGGGTACATGAATAGATCTTAGAACTGCATTTCAGTTGTAGACATACAAAAAAATTTAAGTGTACTGTACAAATCTTAGAGGATGTGTTAAAAGCTTGTACTTTTGATTGTAAATATAGTTGGATGTTTACTTATAAATAGTGAAATTTAACTACATTAATAACTACTAGTCAAGCTTTCAGAGGAGTCTATACAAAGCCATGTATGGTGGGTGATGTTGTTTCTCCACTAAATGCTTTGAAATTAACAAGGATGATGTATTATAATTTGAGATCAGACTTGGTACATGAAGCTATGGACAAGGTTCATTTAATAAGACAAAAGTTGCTATAGTAAGTTCCAATAGATGGAAGTTTTATACATATAAAAGGAAATGAATTTTAGAGTACATAATTGGATATTGAATCTTCCCTACGAGTTCCTCCAAGAAAGGTGCAAAAGCTATGTAAGATAAAGAAAAAGAAGATAAGGAAAATTGAGTTCGAGATAAATAGGACTTTATGAGATTACTTGACTTAGTAGGAGCAACGTTATTCATCCAATGTTTTGTGTTCTATGTCAGCAAAAAAAGAGTATATTAGACTCCTCTCGTGTCCTTGAAGTATTGACTCAATGGCTTGAAACGAACTTAATTTATGAAGAAGAGCCAATGGCTATTCTTGACAAGCAAGTAAGAATAATTCACCTCGAGAGAAATTGTCCATGGAAGTGCTATAGAAAATCATGTCGCGAAAGAATTCACTTGAGTATTGGAAGCTAATATGAACAATCAAGTATCCACACCTATTTTGGATACAAATGACTTAAATTTAGGGATCGAATTTCTTAAGGTGGGGAGAATGTAATACGCCATATTTAAATAAGGGCATATTGGTCTTTATAAAAAAGAAAGAGAAAAGAAAAGCAAAGTGGGTTGTAGCCCTAAAAGAAGAAGGCATCAGTTGACGATTAAGAGGGTCTTAGGGAAAGGGTACGCATCAGCTATACAAAAAAGAGTTTTAATGGAAACAAAACAAGGGAACAAAGAAGCAATGAGAGCTCCTAGTAGAAACCTAAGGAGAAATCCAGAAGAGGTTTGTAATAGTTGTGTGGTACCGCGAAATTCTGAGTATCGTTTGATTTGAAAATGATTGTAGGCTTTCTTTGATTGAGTCTTTCAAAGCCTACCAAATGACATTAATCCTTAGTATGTCCCACTTTGAGCCTCAAGCCCTTTTTTTTGGCGAACCACATTTTAAAAAGCCTATACCCTTTTGAGTGCTCATATGCACTATATCTCTTTTGGCCCAACTTTCTTGAGCGCATTGAAGACGTGCAAGTTACAAAGAAAGATTCAAAATTTAAATTTGTCAAAGATAAAAGTTATCAAAGTCCCTGAAAGTCAAGAATGCAAAAACGACTTCAAAAACAAGAAGAAAGAGTTAAAAATTCCCCACAAGTTCAAACAAACAAAGTTTCAACAAATGAAGAAGAATACTAAAAAAAAAGAGGAGAAACTTCAAAAAATGAAGAAAAGGGGAAAAAGATCAGACAAGCAAATCTTTAAGAGAAGTCAAAAAGTGCAAAAAAAAAGGGACAACAAAGTGAATCAAATGCTAAAAGCGTTACACACATTGGAAGCACAGATTCAGTGCAATGCTTAAGAAAGCATTAAGTTATTTTTTCCGAAATGAATATTCTACCTTTACCTAAGCCTACATGACAAGACAATAACAAGCCCTACATGATTTCATTTCAAATGTTCTCATATTAGTGAAGATTTACATGAAGGTCAAGCTAATGGTATCACAATTGCATGTGTTGAATATTTTTCCAAGTGTGAGTGTATTTCACAAAATGTCCTCCAATCAAAAAACTTTAAATGTGTGCAAATAGAGAGTTTATTTGTGGTAAGGGCACTTGAAATATGATGTTAGGTCTAGTTCAAAATCTTTGTTGTAGCGAGATGACCAGATCTTGTCGTTACATAAGTACATTCGAGGTACTATTTGAAGCTTTATGAATTACCTCGAAGTCAATCTCAATTGAATGATAAAGCTTTGTGATAATTTTCTATGCAATACTAATTGTTGGCACTAACTACAGTTAAAACATGTTTCATTGTTCAAAAAATAAAAATGGGCAGACACCCACTTTCCAATTCTTGTCCAAAGTAACTTTGTGGACCGTTTCATTGTTAAAATTGTATTTTTGGGTCATCATACCCTTCAAACTGACATCTTTTTAAATTTAGGTCGTTATACCTTTCAAAGTAACATTTAAAAAAATTAATTTGTTATCTCAAATAATATGATGCTTTTTAAAAATTGCTTTGTCATGCCGTTCAAAATGACACATTTTGATTTGTTATCCTATTTTAATTGATATTTTTTTAAGTTCAAGATGTTATTATGATCAAAATGTTGCATTTTTTGATCACTTTGTTCACTTTTTATATAAGTTCAAGTTTACATACCTTATGTTGCATTTATGTTACATTTGTTACTAACATTGTTATTGCAAATTTTGTAGTACACCATTCATATCAGTTGAAGTTAGCTCGTCCGCCTTTAAATAGACATGTTGGGTTGTCACCTCGTCCAAAGTGACATGTTATATTCAAATTGTGTCGTCCGCCTTTCAAAGAGACAAGTTGGGTTGTCACCTCGTTCAAAGCGACATGTTAAGTTCAAGTTGGGTCGTCGACCTTTAAAGAGACATGTCATGTTGTCACCACCCTTTAAGTGGCACATTAACTTCAAGTTGTGTTGTCCGCCTTTGAAGAGACACATTGGATTGTTACCTCGTTCAAAGTGACATGTTAAGTTCAAGTTGGGTCGTCCGCCTTTAAAGAGACACGCTAAGTTGTCACCTCTCTCTAAGTGACTAATTAAGTTCAAATTGGGCCGTCCACGTTTAAAGAGACACGTTGAGTTGTCACCTCCCTCTAAGTGACACATTAAGTTCAAGTTGGATCGTCACATTTCAAGAGACAAGTTAAAGCACCACCTCATTAATAGTGACATGTTATTCACATCGTTTTCCTCTCAAAGAGGTACACTACCTTCACTATGCAGTTTTGGAAGTAACATCGAAGGTATGTGAATGTTTTCAGTTTATAATCAATCCTTGCATTTTGTTTATTATTTTTAGCCACGTTGGCAGATGTAGAGTATTGTTCAAAATCTCTACTAATGTTTCATATTGTTTTGTTCAAAGTTTATCAAACCAAATTTGGGTTCGTCAACTTTGTTCGACCAGGATCTCTTTCATCGATCCTAATAAACCAAATGAGCAACTTGTTGACACCAAATTTTGATCTAATATTTTTCAAAGTAAATATTTTTAAATAGTTTATTCATTAAATTGTTTGAAATTTTGCAATTTTAATGCAATTTATTGATAACTATCATTATTTCTCAAAATATTAGGATTATTACTGGTTAATTTTGTTCACATTGTTTTGGTCACAGTCGGTTGAATATGTTCTAAATATTTTTTCAGTTTGATTAAATCACCATTTTTTGTTAAATTGCATTTTTACATGCCACTGATTACATTCATTACATTTGTTATTTGTTATATTTTTTAATATTCATTTTGATATCTTTTAGCACAGTCCAAAAATACATTTAAATACATATAAGGTTTGCATACACATATATTTTATTAACCAATGGTTTTGACCCACGGTTTTAGGATCATGGTATTGTACAAAGATTGTTTTTAAATTTTATATTTAAGTTCTTATTTGGTGCCAAAGCCAGGGGTGGTGAATTTTTTTTATTTTAAGAATTTCATATTTTTCTCTAGTCCCACCACCACAAGAACCTACCAGATGCAAGACAAACCACCTATCTTTTTCCTTATTCTCTGACCAACATCTTGACCTCCACCATTTTTCTTAATCTCCGATGACAACATGAACATAAAAACACTCAAACGACCCATTTCTCTGTTCCAGACCAGCCAAGCGGCCAAGATAAAACCCCTTAACCTTTTTTTCAGCAACAAATCATCAATCCACTCCACCAAACCTCTCCACATCACCTTTCACCCTCATCTATGAACAACCCATGATGCAGAGACACGAGCTAAAGCCTCAGCATACCTTACCACCCAAAATCCCTGACCAGCATAAGCTCTAAGCTCCAACAACCAGCGATAACAACTCCATCTCTGGTGAGATCCGAGTAGAAACCACCAATAGCAACTGGTATCTTTAGATTTGGCGGGAAAATGCTTCCCTCTGGTAACCGTTCTCCATTTTGTATCCATATATATGTATACCTTCTGTGCCTGTTTGAGTTATTATTTGATATTTTTGTTATTATTGTTTGAAATATTTGCCATTTTGTTCCTTATTATTTCTTATTTTAATTTTGACAAAATATATTGGGCTGTTCTATTGTTCCTCTTGCTTGGGCGTTAGTTTTACCATTCATTTTCATATAATGTTGCTTTATTTTGACTAATTATATGGTCATTTAGTTTATTGTCATTGCTGATCTTTTTTTTTCTTTTGTTGTAAATTTTGTCATTAGTGTTAGATCTATTTTGGTTGTTTTTCAATGTACTATTGCTATGGATGAAAATAAATATAAGAGGAAACATACTAGTAGAAAGTTAAGAAAAATAAGAAGAAAATTAAACAAATTATATCCGGAATATAAACAACTCAATATCACAAAAACTGATAAGGATAAATTAGATCAATTAATAGATAATATATCTAAAATAGAGTATAAATATGTTCAATATTTAAAAAAATAATGAATAACGAGAATAACGAATATAGACAAAAACTTACTGAAATAATTATAGCAAAAAGACAAGAATTAAGACATAGTCAAAATAGACTTAACAGTAATATATTTGCAGGTATTTGTAAAAAATCTATAATGGCACAGAGAAAAAATATTTTATATCTACAAATACAAATAGAAAGCTTAGAATATAAACTACAACACAACTTATAAATGAATAAAAAAGAATATGCAATAGATGAAAAAACATATGAAAACTATGATGGATTAAAAATAAAGATAATATTTTCTAATCTAGGAAGAAGATATAAGAAAATAGGTAACAATCTAAGTTTAATGTTAGAAAAAGAAACGGTAAAACT
>JAJOOD010015149.1:0-29599 GCA_029582525.1 Solanum tacnaense | reverse complement strand
CTCAAGGGGTGTTCAAAAGCGGTTCACATACTCACAAGGTAGGTCACAAACGAGGTATAGGTCAAATTGGCTCACACTCTTAGAATTTTCCTAAGATCATATCAAGAGATATCATCACTTAGTTGACCGGACCAACGGGAAAAATTCTAGGATCCATCATGCATAGTTCACAAGTAATCTCATCACACTAGGCATTGACACTATAAGTCAAAAAAGACTCCACATTTTTACTAGTGTGCAATGATCATCACAAGAGACTCAAGGGGTGTTCAAAAGCGGTTCACATACTCACAAGGTAGGTCACAAACGAGGTATAGGTCAAATTGGCTCACACTCTTAGAATTTTCCTAAGATCATATCAAGAGATATCATCACTTAGTTGACCGGACCAACGGGAAAAATTCTAGGATCCATCATGCATAGTTCACAAGTAATCTCATCACACTAGGCATTGACACTATAAGTCAAAAAAGACTCCACATTTTTACTAGTGTGCAATGATCATCACAAGAGACTCAAGGGGTGTTCAAAAGCGGTTCACATACTCACAAGGTAGGTCACAAACGAGGTATAGGTCAAATTGGCTCACACTCTTAGAATTTTCCTAAGATCATATCAAGAGATATCATCACTTAGTTGATCGGACCAACGGGAAAAATTCTAGGATCCATCATGCATAGTTCACAAGTAAGCTCATCACACTAGGCATTGACACTATAAGTCAAAAAAGACTCCACACTTTTACTAGTGTGCAATGATCATCACAAGAGACTCAATTCGATACTAGGCTAGCCATAACGATATGCAAAGACTTCACATATTATCTATGCAACTTCATTTGGCCTCATCATAGCAGCGCATTCATGTTCGTTCGATTGAGAGCATTATTCAAGTCATCAGTATTGATCGGAACCAAGACTTAAATTTTGCAAAAGAACAGCCACATTCAACACACGAGAGGTGGCAAAAAAAATTTGGAAGGGTCAAAATCATTTTGCAATTTAAAACACGAAGCCACAAGCTCAAACCTTCCACGAAAGCAGTATTTAACACAATTATAGCTTACAACCCAATTATATACACAAAAACACGAGTCACAAATATCACACAAAAGTGGGCCTTACCCCACCACAGATAAAGGCAATTTGTCCTCAAATGCAAAATAAAGAAAGACTGAGAGGGAGGTAAAGAGGGGATCATGGCTAATCGGTCACTCCATCTGTGTGGGCATCAGTGCCCGATGCATTACCTTGAGCATGGGCATCAGTGACCGAGGTCACCTAAGGGGGAACAACAGTGCCAGCTTCACCAAGTTCTGTTGATTGTGAGTCTGCCAGAAAGGCATGCACCACTCTGCAAAATCCCCTGGTCCATGGAGGAGTATTAGGGTCTGGGGTGATGGTTTTCCTAGCAATAGTGGGCCTTTTGCCCTTGCCTTCCCCAGGGCAGCAGTGCCATTTTGATGTTTGCGTAATAAAGACATAACTTCCAATGCAAGTGTCTACAATCGTACAATAATAAAGTAACCCAACAAAGGGTTGGGGTTGAGTCCCAAGGGAGTGGGATTGAGAATTAGTAGAAAAATAAAATTTAGTTCTAGTTAGTCATATCTAAAAACATTATCGAATATAAACAAGCTAAATCTAAGGGGTGACGCAAGCATCAATTATCAATGGGGGTTTGTGACAAGTACGCAAAAACAACAAATAAAAGGAGTACTAATCAAGGAGATGGGATTCTTGGGATGTTATAGGAATACCGGTTAGACTAGAGTATTGGGTACATGCTTTTGATAGAAAATCGATTGAGTATTTGTGACTAGGCTAGACTATAGTGGGGTAAATTCTCTCTCGAGCAACTTACCCCGAATCAAATGGGTTCCTCTCAAACACCCACTTGCCACATGAAGAACAACCTCCACCTTAGCCCACTCACTCTCTCGAGCTGAGTGTGTTGGAGAAGGACTAAGGTTCGCTCTCTCGAGCTGAACCTCATGTCGACCCACTCCCTCCGACCATCAATTTAGTAGTCTTAGTTTTACGACCTCTCTCTCGAGCAAGACGAAAACACAAAGGTAAAATCATATTTGCAACTACAATTTCATTAAGTTCCAACACAACTATTAAGCGAAATCACATTTAAACAACAAATAAACCATCAATAAGCAAGACCCAACAGATAATCTAACCCTTATTCACAAAATCACACCCCAAGAATTGGGTTTTCGTTAGACATGTAAAAGAGATAGAAATTTATACCAATATGAGTTTCCATTCGAATAGGTATGAAGATTTAAGTCTTAAAACAAGAAAATAGTGAAGAATCCGTAAGACCCTCCAAATTCTTGGAGTTGAAACCCTTTGAATCTTCAAGTTCTTTAAAACCCTCTCCAAACTTAGAACTCAAAATTCTATGTTAAAAATTTCTATATTAAAAATTTGATATTAAGCTACAACTCTCAACGAGTATTTATAGTTTTCAAAAATCTGTGCTGCAGCGGATCATTCAGTGTCGCTAGTCGAGATCGCTGATCGTGATCTGCCCTTTGGTAGGTTTCATCGCCGTCTTGCTCTATACTTCAGCATCGTCGTGTTTTGGATCATTGGGCGACATAGTAGTGCTTCGCAGAGCTGCTCGGCGACTCGCCGACTGCTCCTTTTCACCGCCGATTTGATCCGTTCTTTCAGGACTCGGCACACTGGAAGAAAAGATGAGGATAAGACCTTTAGGCAACTCGCCGAATGGGTTCGGCGATTCTCAGATCTTCATTTCTTCATTCTTTCAGCTGCCTTTGTTCCTTCTTTGCTAAGTAGTGTCCATGCTTTCCCTCCAACTCCAAATACCTGAAACTTAAGGGTTTTCATCAGATATTGAGATAAAATATGCATTTGAGGACACTAATTCTAACAAAATATAGTCCTAAATGAGTCCAATTTGTGGACTCATCATTGGGTTGGTAGATGTAGTTCCTACTCCCTTATGGTGCATTGAGTATCTTTAGTTTATAGATGAAGTTCCTCCTTAATTGTGTCTATTTAGATGAGTTGCATGCACGATGGGCTGCTAGTCTAGAGTTTTTTTGTTAGAAACGTGCTTAGAATCTCATTCGGGGATGAATGAACCCAATAAGGAGATAATGTAACACCTCGAACTCGAGTTAGGGCTAGGTAGAAATTTTACAGAGGTTTCAGGTGCCATCCACGGTGGCCAACTACAGCTTGTGGGTTGAACCACGGATCGTAGGTTGGTCCGTGGAGAGGGCCACCCAAAAATCTTCCAGACCAGGTCGACGACCAGACCCATGGACCATAGGTGGGTCCACGGTCCATGGTCTAGGGTCCATAGGTCGGGAAAAATTCTCTGACAGAGAACCACGGTGTGCAGGATAGACTGCCGGTCCATCCACGATCTGTAGGTGGGGGTTTTATGGGTGACAACTAACAGTTAAGATTAGGGTTAGTTGGGTCTTTTCCATTTTTAATTTAATTGAAGTGATGTCATTTTTCCTAAGTCTACGACACCTATATAAGTGATTTTAACCCTTGAAATCTCCCAATTAAGTCATTCTCCCAAAACTCCAAAAGAATTCCCAAAACTCCTCTCAAATATTCTCTCTCTAGAATTTGGAAGAAGAAGACGGAGATTGAAGCTAGGTCAAGATCAAGTCTCAAATTTTCAAGCTTGTGAGGGCTTTGTAATCAAGGTATGATGGATTTTCATCCATGGGATCCTTCCTCCCATGGAGGCCCCTAGAATTCCACAATTCTAAGAAGAATTCCCCAATTCTAGTTAGGGTTTCTTCCATTGTTGTGGGTTATGATGAATGTTGATCCAATTTAGTGGATTATGATTGTTTATAATTGAATTTATAGAATAGCATGTATTTAGGATGAAATTACATGTACTCATGCCTATACTACGATTTTAGGGTTGAATTGATATATTGGGTTTGATTTCATGTGAGGGAAACTCTATGGGTTAGATATCTCCTTACAGGGATGAATTATGAATAGAATTTCTCTAGATTGAAGCATATATGATGAATAAGATGTTAATTGCTTGAGAGTAAAGCATAGATGATGATCATGAGATGTAGTGCTTGAGAGTAAAGCCTAGACTATGCATTGTTGATGGTAAGGGGTCATTTGGTAGAGTGTATTAGGAAAAATAATGCATGCATTAGGTGTGGGTATTAGTAATACCTTGTTTGGTACACTTTTTCATGTCATGTATAACTAATACGAAGAAATTCTAGGTATTAGTAATACATAGCATTTTAACACTTGCATTAGATCATATAATTACAAAACTACCATCAAAGGCTTATATAAAAACATCTCCATTTTCCATGGTACTGTATTTTAGAAACCTTTCATCTTCTCTATGGCTGCTAAACCTTTTAAAAAAACATCTCCATTATTTATAAATTTGATTGTTGGTAATACTTTTTGTATTTAAATTGCACTAAGAAATATGATATATGGCTGCTAAAGCATATGCCCACACTCCTAACATATATAAAGTGCATATACTGATTTTAATAGGGTACCGCTTTGCAATTAGGAATTATCTCAGGTCAATGCTGCTTGTATCGCCCTTACATTCCATTAGTTTTTATTTTTTATTTTTGGACTCGTTTTATTTCAAAAAAAATTGAGGCTGAGCTTAGGAAGATATGTGATCAAACTTTGAGCCTTCTTGAGTCCCATTACTATTGTGACGATTAGTTTGATAAAAAATTTCTTTGCCAACTTTCCACAAAAATATTTTGACGCAATAGTAACAACTATTTAACTTTATATTTGAAAAAAAGAAGAAGAAGAGGAGTTAATAATGTTTTAACAAAGAAATCTTTTTTTTTTGATGTTTTAGTAAAGAATCTTGTTGCAAAGGAAATGTACAAAGAAATAAAGTGTGAAGGGTATTTTTGTAAGCATATATTTTTTTAATGGAAATAATGCAAGATTGTTACTTCTAATACATCAAACCAAACAATATATAAGAAATAATGCAGGCATAACTAATGCAAGCACTACTAATGCATGCATTACTAATACACCCTGTTTTGCATTATTCTTATACACTCTACCAAACGACCTCTAAATGCTATGATGTGGAAGAGATACTTCCTAGAATAAATTGATAAGCATGATTGTATGAATGTGAAAGGTTTACTCACATGAATGATTCTAGGTTGAAAGTATTGCTCACCTAAAATGAATCTAGACTAAAATTCTTAATAAATGATGAGTCTAGAGGCGATTACCCTTGACCTCCACATGTAAGGATATGAGGCGATTCCCCTACTGCTTAGACTTGAACAAGAGGCGAGTCCCCACGTTCTTACTATGATGAATGGACATGGAGGCGAGTACCCATGCTCCTTATGAAATGATGTGGAGGCGAGTACCCATATCATATGATGAGGTTGTGGAAGCGAGTACCCGCAATCTAAAAGGAAGTAGCGCAAGAGGCAAATACCCATTAGCCTTTATGAACTAGGCATTGAGGCGAATACCCATGTCTTTAAAAGTAAGTATGACTAATATGATTATGTATGATGATGATTGGTTGGAGTGTTGCCAGATATGTCTTCCATGATGTAATATTGACTAGAGATGGATGACCTAAGTCTTGGCTAAGTTTGTCACGACCCAAGGGTACCCCCTAGATGTAACAAGGCACATAGAACCCCGAAAGCCTCCATGTAAGCCACTTAGCATATCATAACATAAGAAATATAACAATAAGATTAAAAACGCATTTTAAGTCCAAATTTTTTATAAAGGAAAGAGGAAGTCTAGACTTGTCTCAATATAGCCATCTATTACAATAGTCGAAATAAAAGGGCCATAGCCCATACAACATAGTCCAAAAAGAAAATACAAGAAAAGAAACTACTAAATAAAAACATCTAACCTTGAATCCTGAGGACTCACCAACAAGCTAGGAGAAATGAGTAAATCCAAGCTTTAGCCACAATGGGGACCACCTTGAGAACCGGACCCTACACTTGGGAAAAATGTAGGAAAATATGGGTTGGTACAAAATGTACCAAGTATGATAGCCATGCATAAAAACATTGAAATCATGCTAAAAAGGGACATTTTAGTTGTATGCATGCAATTTACTAAGTTAAGCATCAATTTGAAGATAATGGAAAAGCATAAGTCATATGCATAATCAACTCATAGATGATCATTTCATAATACCCTCAAAGCATACTTGGTCAATGCATGAATAAGATCCCATAATATCACCCATACTAAGTAAAGCTTCTTGAGTAGCTATAGTTCATAATTCATGTTCTTGTTCATACTATCATAGTGGGGAATAAGCCTTAACCGACATAGACCATGTGAGCTTACCATGGAATCCGGTGTCTACCCCACACCGAAAAGGGGTTGTCCTACTTGCCTAAGGTAGAACCATACTCTTAGCTTAGGTGGATCCACTAGCTAAATAACCTATGAGGGCACATAGTTTATGGGATAAAGAAATTGCTACTAAAAACCAGGACTTAACTAAGGTAGAAGGTTTTCATCTCATGAGATACATACTTTGGGAACCTGGACTCAACTAAGGTAGAAGGAACCCATTTGGAAAGTCGGACTCAACTAGAGTAAAAGCTTTCATTGGGAAGTCGGACTCAACTATCGTACAAGTTTCCATCTCATATTCATATCCACTCGGTGCTAAGCATTAATTCCCATGGATCATATATTAAGTCTTGACTTAAGTTCATATTCATGGAAGAATGTGTTGACACTCAATCCAACATAATTCATACTATAGCTCATAGATTCAATAGGTGAGAATAGCCTTTTAACCTTAGAATCATCATATTGTGAGAAAACATTTCACATAATATCATATTCATACATAAGTGTGCATATGAGGATAACCTTCCAACAACACAACAACTAGATCATAATCATATTCACTTTACTCTCAAAGAGTTCTTAAAGCATATACTAAACTTCATATATCATGCATAATTCTTATACTTTGCCCTTCAAGGATCAAAGTTCATATTTCCATCAACACATATAGAATTACTAAACTAGACATGGATAATAACATAATTCAAGTAACTAAACTATCACAAACATAATTTATAACATTCTTCTATAATCAACAAACCCACATCACAAGATCATAATTGAGTAATATGGGGGTTTCATGGGTTCTTGGAGACTTCAACAAAAAAACCATTAAAAAAATCATCGATTCAATCATAATATAAAGTAATTCAAGCATTATAATCGTTTTTGAAAGGAACCCATGAATTGGAGTAAAACCCTAGCTTTTGGGGAATTTTTATCTTTGAAATTTGGGTTATGAAGGGACTCCATGGATGAAAGCTATCCATGGATGAAGTACTACCATACCTTAGCAATGAAATCCACACAAATTGAGTAGAAGACCTTGCTCCTTGAACACTATCCCCAACTTCCTTCTTCTTCTTCTTCTTCTTCCTTGAAGTTCTCGAGAGAGAATTTTTGGAGAGGAGATGAACTTTGGGAAATATTTGGGTGTGAAAATATGACTTAGTTTAGGTGAATTTGACTTAAAAATGACTTATATAGTGACCCTAAACTCACCCAAAATGACTTCACTTTAATTGGACTTGAACCGAAATTTCCCAAAACACCCCTCACTTAAAGTGAGCTGCCAGGTACCACGTGGGGTTGTACGAGCCGTGGTCATTGCCACGAGCCATGGTCCCATCCATTGTCTTGAGTAAGTGGCTTTGGCAACTTGTGCCTTTAGCTCACAAGCCTAAGGCAATATCACGAGGGGCTCCACGAGCCGTGGTCAAGGCCACGAGCCGTTATCCCTTTTGTGCGCCTTGATGCAGTGGCTAGATCTTCATGAATTGGCCCCATGAGGCTAAGTGAAGACCACGACCACTCCCACGGCCCTTGGTGGCCTTCACGAGCTGTCAAGTGGCTCGTGGGGGAGGGTCTCATTTTGAGCAACTTGGCAAGCACATTGCCTAGCCCACCATGGACCACACCACAAGCCGTGGTCCCCACCATGATCCATGGTGGTGGTCATGGTCACTGAGGCAGTTTCTAGGGGAGAGTCCACTGCCCTAGTCCTCTCCCTTGGCCCTTACCCACTTCCCTAACTCTAACCCCAATGTTTAGCTCTAGTTTTAGCCTACTAGTTTCCGGAGTGTTTCAAAGGATAAGTGAGGTTCCTTAAGGAAGTATTCCTCTTTCATTATAATGCTTATTATGTATTTATTATGCTTATGGCTTATGTCTTATGTTGAATAACACTTATGTTTATGTTGTTTATGCTAGCCATCATATTTAGAACTTGATTGTACTAACACATACTCTTGCCTACATTCTTATCAAATGTAGGGTCCGGCTTCCCGATTCACACACTTGTGGATAGGTTCCTAGAGGATTGTGAAGTGAAGCTTTGGTGAGTGCTCATTGTATTTGAAGATTGGATCACCCTATCTCTTTTATGTCTTTCTTTTACTGTTGAGACTATTGTATGGGCTGTGTCCCAAGATTTCTATTTTCTCAATCTTAGATGGTTTGAGACAATGTCAAGTTATACTTCCGCTTGCTTTTATAAAAGACTTTGACTGTATTTGAAAAGTTTTAAAATCCCGCACCTTTTCTATTACTTTATGTTATGATATGCTAAGTGGCTTGTATGAGGTGTCTCGGGGTCCTATACGCCTTAGTACATCGAGGTTGTACCCCTGGGTCGTGACAGTAATTAGTTGGGTAAAATTCACGCATACTCACACTAATTTTTAACTCCCATTTTCGCATATACAAGACATTTTTTAAGAATAGCCCATAATCCCCATATTTTCGTGTGTATTTGCCCATGGATCTAGCGCCTAGAGCACCCATAAATTTCTCTCAAAAACTTTATGAGAACCTCAGTAATGAGTTGGGGAACCTTTACGTATACTCACACCATTTTTTTAATGCCCAGTTTTGCATTTACAAGCCTTTTTTTAAGAATCTCCCAAACTCCCTGCTTTTTTGTTTATATTAGCCTATGGATCTGGCAGCCGGAGCACTCAATTTTTTTTTGAGGACCTCCGTAATGAGTTGGAGAACCTTCACGTATACTCAAATAATTTTTTTAATGCCCATTTTGCATGTACAAGCCCTTTTTTAAGAATCTCCCATATTCTCTGATTTTTCGTGTATATTATTAGACCATAGATCTGCCGCCCGAAGAACCCAAAAATCTTTTCTCAAAAAACTTTATAAGGATCTCCGTAATGTGTTGGGGAACCTTCACGTATACTGACACCTTTTTATTAACGCCCATTTTCACATTACATGCCCTTTTTAATGAATCATTCATATTCCCCAATTTTTAGTGTGTTATGGATCTGGCGCACGGGGAATCCAAAATTGTTTTCTCAGAAAACTTTATGAGTACCTCCGTAATGAGTTGGGAAACCTTTACGTATAATCACACCATTTTTTAATGCCCATTTTTAAGAATCGCCCATATTCTCTGATTTTTCGTCTATATTAGCCCATGGATCTAGCGCCCGGAGTACCCAAAATTGTTTTCTCAAAAAACTTTTTGAGGACCTCCATAATAAGTT
Organism: Solanum tacnaense; assembly: GCA_029582525.1. NCBI lineage: Eukaryota > Viridiplantae > Streptophyta > Magnoliopsida > Solanales > Solanaceae > Solanum > Solanum tacnaense. The sequence goes on along the minus strand of JAJOOD010015149.1, from coordinate 19,998 downwards.
TGTGAACCTTCACGTATATTCACACCATTTTTAACGCCCATTTTCGTATTTACAAGTCCTTTTTAAAGAATCTCCCAGATTTCCTGATTTTTCATGTGTATTAGTCCATTGATCTAGCGCCCGGAGCACCCAAAAAACTTTTCTCAAAAAACTTTATGCGGACCTGCGTAATGAGTTAGGGAACCTTCACGTATACTCATAACATTTTTTTAACGCTCATTTTTGCATTTACAAGCCCTTTTTTAAGAATCACTCAAATTTTCCGACTTGTCGTGTGTATTAGCCTATGGATCTAACCCCAAGAGTACCCAAAACAAATTTCGCAAAAAATATTATGAGGAACTCCGTAATTAGTTGGGGAATTTTCACGTATATTCATACCATTTTTAATACTCATTTCCGCATTTTACAATTCCTTTTTTAAGAAACGCACATATTCCTTGATTTTTTCGTGTGTAATTAGACCATGGATCTGGCGCCCGGAGCACCCAAATATTTTTTCCAATAAATACTTTATGAGTACCTCCATAATGAGTTGGGGAACCTTCACGTATACTTAGACCATTTTTTTAACGCCTATTTTTGAATTTACAAAACCTCTTTTAAAAATCACCCGAATTCCCATATTTTTCGTGTGTATTAGCCCATGGATCTAGTGCCCGGAGTACCCATAATTTTTTTTCTAAGAATAACTTTATGAAAACCTCTGTAATGAGTTGGGGAACCTTCATAGATACTCAAACCTTTTTAACGCCTATTTTCGCATTTACAAGCCCTTATTTAAGAATCGCCCATATTCCCAAATTTTTCGTGTGTATTAACCCATTGATCTATCGCCCGTAGTACCAAAAAAAAATTTCTCAAAAAACTTTATAAGGACATCCGTAATGATTTGAGGAACTTCACGTATACTCACATCATTTTTTTAATGGCCATTTATGCATTTACAAGCCCATTTTTATGAATCGCTTAAATTCCCCAATTTTTAGTGTGTATTAGGCCATGAATCAGGCACCCGAAGCACCCAAAAGCTTTTTTGTCAAAAAACCTTATGAGGACGTCCGTAATGAGTTGGGGAACCTTCACGTATACTCACACAATTTTTAGCGCCCATTTTCCCATTTACCTGCCCTTTTATGAGAATCGTCCAAATTCCCCCGACTTTTCATGTGTATTAGCCCCTGGCACTAGGAACACCCAAAAAAAAATTCTCAACTTTTTTTATGACGACATCCGTAATGAGTTGGAGAACCTTCATGTATACTCACACCATTTATTTAACGCCCATTTTCGCATTTACAAGCCCTATTTTAAGAATCGCCATATTCCTCGATTTTTCGTGTGTATTGGCCCATGAATCTGGCACCCAAAGCACCCAAAACTTTTTTTTGCGAAAAAATTTAGGAGGACCTCTGTAATGAGTTGCAGAACCTTCACGTATACTTACACAATTTTTTTAAAGCCCATTTTTGCTTTTACAAACCCTTTTTTAAGAATGGCCCAAATTCCCTAATTTTTCGTATGTATTAGCCCATTTATTTGGCGACCGGTAATCCCAAAATTTTATCCTCAAAAGACATTATAAGGACCTGCTTAAAGAGTTTGGTAACCTTCACGTATACTCACACCATTTTTTTAAAGCCCATTTTCGCATTTACAAACCTTTTTTTAAGAATCGCCCATAATCCCCAATTTTTCATGTGTATTAGCCAATGGATCTGGAGTCCAGAGCACCCAAAATTGTTTCTCTAAAAATTTATGAGGACCTATGTAATAAGTTGGGGAACCTTAACATATATTCACACCATTTTTTAACGTTCATTTTTGCATTCACAAGCCTTTTTTAAGAATAGCCTGAATTCCTCGTTTCTTTGTCTGTATTTGCATATTGATCTGGAGCCCGGAGCACTCCAAATTTCTTTCTCAAAAATATTTATGAGGACCTCCGTAATGAGTTGGGGAACCTTCACATATACTCATATCATTTTTTTAACGCCCATTTCACATTTGCAAGTCCTTATTTAAGAATCGTCCATATTCCCCAATTTTTCGTGTGTATTAGCCCATGGATATGGCGCTCAGAACAATTAAAAAAAAATTCTCAAAAAACTTTATGAGGACCTCTATAATGAGTTGGGAAACCATCACATATACTCACACATTTTTGTTAACGCTCCTTTTCGTATTTACAAGCTTTTTTTAATGAATCACCCATATTCCCCGATTTTTAGTGTGTTATAGATCTGGCGCACGGGGCACCCAAAAAAAAATTCTCAAAAAACTTTATGAGGACCTCCGTATTGAGTTGAAGAACCTTCACGTATACTCACACCATTTTTTTAACACTCATTTTCGCATTTACTAGCCCTTTTTTTAAGAATCGCCGATATTCCCCGATATTTCGTGTGTATTAGCCCATTGATCTGGCGCCCGGAGCACCAATTTTTTTTCTCAAAAAACATAATCAGAACCTCCTTAATGAGTTGGAAAACCTTAACATGTACTCACACCATTTTTTTAACGCTCATTTTCACATTAAAAACTTTTTTTATAAATTGCCCAAATTCCCTGATTTTTCGTGTGCGCCCGGAGCACCAAAAATTATTTTCTTTAAAAACTTTATGAGGACCTCCATAATAAGTTGGGGAACTTTCATGTATCCTAACACAATTTTTTTAACACCTATTTTTGCATTTACAAGCCCATTTTTAAGAATTGCCTATATTTCCCAATTTTTCGTGTGCATTAGCCATGGATCTGGCGCCCGAAGCACCCAAAAATTTTATCTCAAAAAACTTAATGAGGACCTTAGTAATGAGTTGAGGAATCTTCACGTGTACTCACACCATTTTTTAACGCCTATTTTCGCATTTACAAGCCTTTTTTAAGAATCACCCATATTCCACGATTTTTCATAAGTTATGGATTTGGCGCTCGGAGCACCCAAAACATTTTTCTCACACCATTTTTTTAACACACATTTTCGCATTTACAAGCTCTTATTTAAGAATCGCCCAAATTCCTCTATTTTCGATTGTATTATAGCTCATGGATCTAGCACCCGGAGGACCCAAAATAATTTTCTTAAAAAATTTATGAGGACCTCCGTGTTGAGTTGGGAAACCTTCACATATACTCACACTATTTTTTTAAATCCAATTGTCGCATTAATAGCTCTTTTTTTATGAATCAAGCAAATTCTCTGATTTTTCGTGTGTATTAATCCATGGATCTGGCGCCTGGAGCACTCAATTTTTTTTCTTAAAAAACTGTATGAGGACCTCTCTAATGAGTTAAGGAAGCTTCAAGTCACACCATTTTTTTAACGCTCATTTTCACATTAAAAACCTTTTTTATGAATTGCCCAAATTCCCTGATTTTTCGTGTGCGCCCGGAGCACCAAAAATTATTTTCTTTAAAAACTTTATAAGGACCTCCATAATAAGTTGGGGAACTTTCATGTATCCTAACACAATTTTTTTAACACCTATTTTTGCATTTACAAGCCCATTTTTAAGAATCGCCTATATTTCCCAATTTTTCGTGTGTATTAGCCATGGATCTGGCGCCCGAAGCACCCAAAAATTTTATCTCAAAAAACTTAATGAGGACCTCAGTAATGAGTTGAGGAACCTTCACGTGTACTCACACCATTTTTTAACGCCTATTTTCGCATTTACAAGCCTTTTTTAAGAATCACCCATATTCCACGATTTTTCGTAAGTTATGGATTTGGCGCTCGGAGCACCCAAAACATTTTTCTCACACCATTTTTTTAACACACATTTTCGCATTTACAAGCTCTTATTTAAGAATCGCCCAAATTCCTCTATTTTCGATTGTATTATAGCTCATGGATCTAGCACCCGGAGGACCCAAAATAATTTTCTTAAAAAATTTATGAGGACCTCCGTGTTGAGTTGGGAAACCTTCACATATACACACACTATTTTTTTAACTCCAATTGTCGCATTAATAGCCCTTTTTTTATGAATCAAGCAAATTCTCTGATTTTTCGTGTGTATTAATCCATGGATCTGGCGCCTGGAGCACTCAATTTTTTTTTCTTAAAAAACTGTATGAGGACCTCTCTAATGAGTTAAGGAAGCTTCAACTCACACCGTTTTTTTAACGCTCATTTTCACATTAAAAACCTTTTTTATGAATTGCCCAAATTTCCTGATTTTTCGTGTGCGCCCGGAGCTCCAAAAATTATTTTCTTTAAAAACTTTATGAGGACTTCCATAATAAGTTGGGGAACTTTCATGTATCCTAACACAATTTTTTTAACACCTATTTTTGCATTTACAAGCCCATTTTTAAGAATCGCCTATATTTCCCAATTTTTCGTGTGTATTAGCCATGGATCTGGCGCCCGAAGCACCCAAAAATTTTATCTCAAAAAACTTAATGAGGACCTCAGTAATGAGTTGGGGAACCTTCACGTGTACTCACACCATTTTTTTAACGCCCATTTTCGCATTTACAAGCCTTTTTTAAGAATTGCCCATATTCCTTGATTTTTTTCTTGTGTTATGGATTTGGCGCCCGGAGCACCCAAAATAGTTTTCTCGAAAAACTTTATGAGGACCCCCGTACTGAGTTGGGGAACCTTCACGTATACTCAAACCATTTTTGTAATGCCTAGTTTCGCATTTACAAGCCCTTTTTTAAGAATCGCCCAAATTTCTCTATTTTTTGTGTGTATTATTTTAGTCCATGGATCTAGCGCACGGAGAACCCAAAAAAATTTCTCAAAAAAATTTATGAGGACGTCCGTAATAAGTTAGGGAACCTTCAGGTATACTCACACCACTTTTTCAACACCCATTTTCACATTTACTAGCCCTTTGTTAAGAATTGTCCATATTCCCTGATTTTTTGTATGTGTCAGCCTATGGATCTGGCGCCCATAGCACCCAATTTTTTTTTCTTATAAGACTTTATGAGGACCTCCGTAATGAGTTGGAGAACCTTCTCGTATGCTCACCCTATTTTTTTAACCCCCATTTTTATGAATTGCCCAAATTCTCTGATTTTTCGTGTGTAGCCCATGGATCTGGCACCCAGAGCACCCAAATTGTTTTTTTATCAAAAACCTTTTTGAGGACCTCCATAATAAGTTTGGGAACCTTCACGTATATTCACACTATTTTTTTAATTCCCATTTTCGCCTTTACAATACCTTTTTTAAAAATCACCCAAATTCCCTGATTTTTCGTGTGTTAATGGCCATGGATCTAGCGCCCGGAGCAACCAAAATTCTTTTCTCAAAAAACTCTGAGGACCTCAGTAATGAATTAGGGAACCTTCACGTATACTCACACCATTTTCGTATTTACAAACCCTTTCTTAAGAATCGCCCATATTCTCCGACTTTTCCTATGTATTAGCCCATGTATTTTTCGGAGCACCCAAAATTATTTTCTGGAAAACTTTATGAGGAGCTCTGTAATGAGTTAAAAAACCTTCACGTATACTCACACCATTTTTTTAACGCTCATTTTCGCATTTACAAGTCCTTTTTAAGAATCCCCCAAATTCTCCAATTTCTCGTGTCTCTCAGAGATCTCTTTTCCTTTGGGAAGATACAGGAGAGTAACAATCAACCTATTGATATTGGAAGATCCAACGGATTCTTCAAATGTATTATTAGCCCATGGACCTGGCACCCGGAGCACCCAAAAACTTTTTCTCAAAAATCTTTTTGAGGACCTCCGCAATGAGTTGGAACACCTTCACATATACTCACACCATTTTTTAACGCTCATTTTTGCATATAGTTGTCCTTTTTTAAGAATCGCCTATATTCCCCGATTTTTCGTGTGTTAGCCTGTGGATCTGGCGCCTAGAGCACCCAAAAAAACACTATGAGGTACTCCGTAATAAGTTGGGGAACTTTCACGTTTACTCACACTATATTTTTAACGCTTATTTTCTCATTTACAAGCCCTTTTTTAAGGAATCGCCTAAATTCTCCGATTTTTGTGTGTATTAGCCCATGGATCTGAGACCCAGAGCACCCAAACAAATTTTCTCAAAAAACATTATGAGGACCTCCGTAATAATTTGGGGAACCTTCACGTATACTCACAACATTTTTTAATGCACGTTTTCACATTTACAAGCCCTTTTTAAGAATCGCCCACATTACCCAATTTTTCGTGTGTAATGGATCTGGCGCCCGAAGCACCCTAACTTTTTTTCTCAAAAACCTTATGAGGACCTTTGTAATGATTTGGGGAACCTTCACATATACTCACTCCATTATTTAACACCATTTTCGTATTTACAAGCCCTTTTTAAGAATCGCCCATATTTCCCGACTTTTGCTATGTATTAGCCTATGGATCTTCTGCCTGAAGCACCCAAAATTGTTTTCTGAAAAAACTCTCTGAGGACCTCTGTAATGAGTTGGAAAACCTTCACGTATACTCACACCATGATTTTAACGCCCATTTTTGCATTTACAAGCTCTTTTTTAAGAATCGTCAAAATTCCTTGATTTTTCGTGTGTATAAGCCCATGATCTGGTGCCCGGAACACTCAAAAAAAATTTCTCTAAAATCTTTATGGGATTCTCCGTAATTATTTGGGGAACCTTCACGTATACTCACACCATTTTTAACTACCATTTTTGCATTTAGAAGCACTTTTCTAAGAATCGCCAAAATTCCTTAGTTTTTTGTGTGTATTATCCATGGATCTGACACATAGAGCACCAAAATTTTTTTTCTCAAAAAACTTTATGAGGACCTACGTAATGAGTTGGGGGAACCTTAACGTATTCTAACACCATTTTTTTAATGCGCATTTTCGCATATACAAGCCTTTTTTTAAGAATCGCTCATATTCCCTAATTTTTCATCTGTGTTATCCCATTGATCTGGCGCCCGAAAAACCCAAATTTTTTTCTAAAAAAGCCTTATGAGGACCTCCGGAATGAGTTAGGGAACCTTCACGTATACTCACACCATTTTTTTAACACTCATTTTCACATTTACAAGCCATTTTTTAAAAATAGCCCAATTCCCCGAATTTTCGTGTGTATTAACCCATGGATTTGGCGCGCGGCTCACCCAAAGTTTTTTCCTCAGAAAACTTTATGAGGACCTCTAAAATGAGTTGGGGATCCTTCACGTATAGTCACGCCATTTTTTAAACGCCAATTTTCGCATTTACAAGCCCTTTATAAAAAATCGCCCATATTCCCCAATTTTTCGTGTGTATTAGCCCATAGATCTGTCGCCCAGAGGACCCAAACTATTTTTCTGAAAAATCATTATAAGGACCTCCGTAATGAGTTGGGGTACTTTTAGGTATACTTACACCATTTTTTAATGCACATTTTATCATTTACAATCTCTCTTTTAAGAATCACCAAAATTCTCTGATTTTTTGTGTGTATTAGCTCATGTATCAGGCGCCCGAATCACCCAATATTTTTTTCTGTAAAACCTTTATGAGGACCTCCATAATGAGTTTGGAAACCTTTACGTATACTCACACAATTTTTTAACCCCATTTTCGCATTAACAAGCACTTTTTTGAGAATCGCCGATATTCTTCAATTTTTCGTGTGTATTAGCCCATGGATCTAGCTCCTGGTGCACCCAATATTTTTTTCTCAAAACACCTTATGAGTAACTCTGTAATGAGTTGGGAACGTTGATGTATACTAACACAATTTTTAACTCATATTTTTACATTTACAGGCACTTTTTTCAGAATCGCCCAAATTCCCCAGTTTTCGTGTTTTATGGATCTGGCGCCTAGAGAACCAAAAATATGTTTTCAAAAAACTTTATGAGGACCTTCGTAATGAGTTGGGGAACCTTCACGCACTCTATTTTTTTATCACCCATTTTCGTATTCACAAGATCTTTTTTAAGAATCGCCCAAATTCTCCTATTTTTCGTGTGTATTATCCATGGATCTAGCGCCCGGAGCACCCAAAATATTTTTCTCAAAAATATTTATGAGAACCTCCGTAATGATTTAGGGAACCTTCACGTATACTCACACCATATTTTAACACCCATTTTCGAATTTACAAGCACTTTGTTAAGAATCACCCATACTCCCCAATTTTTTGTGTGTGTCAGCCTATAGATTGTGTCACCCGGAGCACCCAAATTTGTTTTTTCTTAAAAAAATTTATATGGACCTCTGTAATGAGTTGGGAACCTTCACGTATACTCTCACTATTTTTTTAACGCATATTTTCGCATTAAAAGCTTTTTTTATGAATTGCCCAAATTCCTTGATTTTTCGTATGTATTAGGCCATAGATCTAGCGCCCGGAGCATCCAAAAAATTTTTTCTTAAAAAACTTTATGAGAACCTTCATAATGAGTTGGGAAACCTTCACGTATACTCACACCATTTTTTTAACTCCCATTTTCTCATTAAAAGCCCTTTTTTATGAATCGCCTAAATTCCCTGTTTTTCGTGTGTAGTAGGCTATAGATCTGGTGTTGTTTGGCGCCTGGAGCACCCAAAATTCTTTTCTCAAAAAAATTTATGAGGACCTCTGTAATGAGTTGGGGAACCTTTATGTACACTCACTCCATTTTTAACACCCAATTTCGCATTTACAAGCCCTTTTTAAAGAAACAAATATATTCCCCAATTTTACGTGTGTGTTAACCCATGGATATGGCGCCTGGAGCACCCGAACCATTGTTCTCAAATAACTTAATGAGGACCTCCGTAATGAGTTGGGGAACCTTCACGTGTACTCACATAATTTTTTTAACGCCCATTTTTTCATCTACAAGCCTTTTTTTAAGAATCGCCCTTATTCACGATTTTTCGTGTGTTATAGATATGGTGCCCGTAGCAACCAAAAATTTTTCTCAAAAAACTGTATGAGGACCTCCGTAATTAGTTGGAAAACCTTCACGTATACTCACACCATTTTTTAAATGCCCATTTTTGCATTTACAAACTCTTTTTTAGGAATCGCCCAAATTCCCCTATATTTCGTGTGTTTTATAGCCCATGGATCTAGTGCAAAGAGCATCCAAAAAAAACTTCTCAAAAAAATTTATGAGGACCTCCGTAATGAGTTAGGCAAACTTTACGTATACACACACCATCTTTTAAACACCTATTTTTGCATTTACAAGCCCTTTGTTATTAATCGCCCATATTCCTCAATTTTTCGTGTGTGTCAGCCCATGGATCTGGCGTCCAGAGCAGCCAAATTTTTTTTCTTAAAAAACTTTATGAGGACCTCCGTAATGAGTTGGGGAACCTTCACGTATACTCACACAATTTTTAACGCCCATTTTAGCATTAAAAGCCCTCTTTTATGAATCATCCATATTCCTTGATTTTTCGTGTGTATTAGGCCTTCACGTATACTCTTTTTTTTTTTTTTATCTTTGAGAGATCTTTGAACCTTTTTATCAAGTCTTTAGCATCTGGAGATAGTTTCTCTAGTTTTTCCTTAGCTTTGAGGGATTGAAGAAATTCACTTTTGAGAAATTGAAAGTGGGTCTTTGAGATTCTTCGAATTGGAGCATTGTAAGGACGAATCTACACTTACTGAGTTGATGGATAATCAATTTGGTAGCTGTTTTTACCTTTGTATAATGTCTAGCTAAACCCCAATTCTTGGAGTGTGATCACGTGATTATGGGCTGATTTAGTTTATAGGTATTGTTAATTACTAGTCTAAATGCTATTTAGAAGTGAGTTTAATTAGTAATTAAGGTTTAATTTAAGAATTGTAGTTGCAAATGCAGTTCTTAGTTTGTGTTCTTAGCTTGCTCGATAGAGAGGTTTTAGAACTAAAATTATTGGTTGATGGTTAATGGGTATTGGGTTTACCTGGGTTCAGCTCGAGAGACTGAATCTTAAACCCAATCCCACACATTCAGCTCGAGAGAGTGAATGGAACATGGTGTGGGATGTTCTTATTTTTCATGCTTGTTGATGTTGGAGAGAAATCACTTGATTCGGGGTAAATTGTTCGAGAGAAAGTTTACCTCTTCTATTGCCTAGCTTACTCACAAATATCTAGCTATTTACTAATAGTTGCAATTACCCTTATGTCTATAATTGCCTATAATTGATCACATCCCAAGGACCCGTCTCATTATTGTTAATTCCTATTGTGTCTGACTGCTGTTTGTAGCTGTTAATCAAAACTAAAACCCCCCAATTGACATCCGTGTCACCCCTTAGTTTGAATGATGTCTTTATTCGATAACTTTTATTCCTATGGCTGATTTAAACATGTTCATACTTTCTAATTGAATCTGAAACTTATACCGTGATGAGTTCGAGATTTGGACACATTTAGGGCTTTATTTGTATAGGTTTAGTGTCCTCAAATGCTTAATTTATGCAAATAACTGATGTAAAATCCTTGATTTCAAGGTATTTGGATTGAAGAACAAATCAAGGATACTAATTGCACAAAGAAATGAAGCAAGCTGAAAGAAGGAACAAAAGAGAGCATGGTGATCGCCAAGTCCATTTGGCGAATCGCGGAGTGGCCATTTAACCACCTAAAGTTCCAATGTGCCAAGCCGTGAAGGATAAAATCAAGTTAGCGAGAGAAATGAGCAGTCACGGATCGCCGAGTGGTTCCATGATACAGTGTTGGATCGCCCAAAGTAACAAACCTGGAGGATGCTGAAGGCCAAGAAAGAAAAGCGATGGAATTGGCTAAAGGGCGCATCGCCAAGTGGATAGGCGAGCCCGACTTACTACACCGAATGGCTCTTCACAACATAATTTTGGCGACTATAAATATATTTTTGAACATTTAGTTTTAGAATCGATCTTTAATCTATCATCTATCTTTAATCTTTTTATGAGATTATCATTGAACTCTGAGTATTGAGACAAGTTTTCCTTAGCTTTGAAGAATTGAGGTTTTTCACTTTTGAGAAATTGGAAGTGGGTCTTTGAGATTCTTCAATTTGGACCTTTGTAAAGACGAAATTAATCGTACCCAGTGGATGAAAACATAATTTGGTAACGATTTTTATCTTTTTATGATGTCTAGCTAATACCCCAATTTTTGGGGTGTGATTATGGGCTGATTTAGTTTATGGGTATTGCTAATTATTAGTTTAAATACTATTTAGAAGTGATTTCAATCATTAATTAGGGTTTAATTTAAGAATTGTAGTTGCAAATACAGTTCTACCTTCGTGATTTTGGCTTTCGAGAGAGAGAGGTTTTAAAACCAAGATTATTGATTGATGGTCTGTGGGTATTGGGTTGTCATGGGTTTAACGAGAGAGAGTGAATCCTAAATCCTTTTCCACACATTCAGCTCGAGAGAGTGAATGGACTAAGGCGTAAGTTGTTCTTATTTTGCATGCTTGTTGATGTTAGAGAGAAATCAACTTGATTTGGGCTAAATTGTTCGAGAGAAAGTTTACCTCCTCTATAGTCTAGCTTATTCACTAATTTACAGCTATTTTTTAGCAATTGTAATTACCCATTCATCTACATTAGCCTATAATCAAATCACATCCCAAAAACCTGTCTCATTATTTGTCATTCCGTATTATTTACTTCTGTTGTAGTTGATAATTAAAACCAAAACCCCCTTTTATTTGACATTCGTGTCACCCCCTGATTTGAATTATGTTTTTATTCCATAATGTCTATTCCTATGACTGATTTGAGCATATTCGTATTTCCCTATTGAATCTTAAATACGTACCACTCCCTATGGGATTCGACCCCAACTCATTTGGTTGGGTTATTATACTGACTAGCGATCATCGACACTTAGAATTGGATGAAGTTTCTTTGAAACGTTGATCAAAATGGTGGGCATTTGAGTACTTTTGTTGAGCTTGAACTTGCATTTGAAGCAAGTATTGTGAACTTGAGAACCTTTGATAATGGTAAGTCATAACTTGAATATTTGAGTGCACAATTGATCCTTGCATAACTAAATTGAGTCCTGTTGTGTGAATTCATTATTGAGTCTTGTGTAGCACTGCTTGAGACATCCGTTTTGAACTGTTGAACTTGAGTTTTACTTGAGGACAAACAAAAATTTAAGTTGAGGGTGTTGATGAGTTTGAGATATGAACTCATTTAGGGCTTTATTTGTATAGGTTTAGTGTCCTAAAATGCTTATTTTGTGCAAATAAGTGATATAAAATCCTTGATTTCTAGGTACCCCCTAGATCGACTTTAATTTCGTGCTTTGATTGAGTTTGGGTTTGTAACTGTTGACAAGAATCCTGAGCTTGCCAAATGCACTTGGTGACTAGCCGAAAGTCTCCCTTGATCGCCCTTTCTGCGCCTCTAACCCCTAAAACACACTGTAACTTTCGGGGTAGTCTGAGCTCACCGAATGGTGTTGGCGATTCACTGAAAGGCCCAAAGCATCACCGACCTGTCAATTTTCTGGGAAATTTTTGCACCAATCCTTTCGGTGAGCCAAATCTGGCTCGCCAAAGTGATTCGGTGACTCACCGATCGGTTCGGCGAGTCTTTCTGCAACCAAATTTCTGCATATTTTTCCTGAATTGTTCTAACTCATTTTGATGTACTTTGCAGATATGGCTAGAACCAACCTGGACAATAGTGGTATGCCACCCCGTAGAAGAGCATGGGACATTGTTATTAATGAGGGGGAAGCTACCCCTTCTTAAAAGGGGAAGAAGTCACCTCCTAGGAAAGGCAAAGGCAAGGGCAAAGCGCCCGCATCTGAGATATCGGAGCACAACTCCGACAGCGATGGGGAGTCCTTTGATTCCCAAGCTGCATTCTCTGAGCTTGAGGATGACCAACCTCTGCAATCCTAGCAAGAGGAGATTCGTTCCAGAGTTCGCCAAGATCCATCTAGGATCCCAGATGCCACCTATCCTGCTGCTGATACAGCGCCAGCTCCGGCACAAAAGTGGTTCCAACGCCGCATGTTTAGGGTCCTCCTCCCCAGCTACTCAACATGCTAAAGGCTGAGGGATTGAGGACAATTCTCGAGGAAAAGCTGTTGTCTACAGATGGCCTAGTGGGCAGATATTCCAGGGTGAGGGACACACTTCGGTACAATCGCTTCGGCATATTCACCAAGCCCTAAGGCCCGTACATCCCCACCTGGGTTAGCGAGTTTTACGCTGCATATGGTGAGCTAGTTCCCCAGGAGAAGAAGAAGGCCAACGCCTTGATTAACGTTTCAAGGACACTTCATCCAATTCTAAGTGTCAACGATCACTAGTCAGTATAATAACTCAACCAAATGAGTTGGGATCGAATCCCACAGGGAGTGGTACGTGTTTAAGATTCAATAAGAAAGTACGAATATGCTCAAATCAGTCTTAGGAATAGACATTATCGAATAAAAACATAATTCAAATCAGGGGGTGACTCGAATGTCAAATAACAGGTGGTTTTTGTTTTAATTATCAACTATAGCAGCAACAAATAATACGGAATAACAAATAATAAGACGGGTTCTTGGGATGTGATTCAATTATAGGCTAATGTAGACGAATGGGTAATTGCAACTGTTAGAAAATAGTTGTAAATTAGTGAATAAGCTAGACTATGGAGGAGGTAAACTTTCTCTCGAACAATTTACCCCAAATCAAGTTGATTTCTCTCGAACATCGACAAGCATGCAAAATAAGAACAGCGTACACCTTAGTCCATTCACTCTCTCGAGCTGAATGTGTGGAAAAAGGTTTAGGATTCACTCTCTCGAGCTGAACCATGACAACCCAATACCCACAGACCATTAATCAATAATCTTGGTTTTAAAACCTCTCTCTCGAGAAAGCCAAAAACACGAAGGTAGAACTGTATTTGCAACTACAATTCTTAAATTAAACCACAATTAATGATTGAAATCACTTCTAAACAACATTAAACTAACAATTAGCAATACCCATAAACTAAATCAACCCATAATCATACCCCAAGAATTGGGGTTTTAGCTAGACATCATAAAAAGATAAAAATCGTTACCAAATTGTGTTTTCATCCACTGGGTACGATTAATTTCGTCTTTAGAAATGTCCAAATTCAAGAATCTCAAAGACCCAGTTCCAATTTTGCAAAAGTGAAAAACCTCAATTTTGCAAAGCTAAGTAAAACTTGTCTCAATACTTAGAGTTCAATGATAATCTCATAAAAAGATTAAAGACAGATGATAGATTAAAGATCGATTCTAAAACTAAATGTTCAAAACCGTATTTATAGTTGCCAAAAATATGCTGCGAAGAGCCATTCGGTGCAGTAAGTCGGGCTCGCCGATCAACTCGGTGATGCACCCTTTAGCCAATTCTATCGCCTTTCTATCTTGGCCTTTAGCATCCTCTAGGTTTGTTACTTTGGGAGATCCAACAGTGCATCACGGAACCACTCGGCCTGGTAAATTGCTCAAAGCGATGATACTGGAGGGTGTCCGTCACTGCGGAGTATCTACCCACTAAGCCCTCCGTGGATAGTATCTTATCCTAAAGAATGGTCCGCAACTCATCAACTTTTAATCTGTTGAGTAGCCTGAGAGGAGGAATCTGTACTGGTGGCACTGGGATAACATGTGGTGCCGTAGCTGGCTCTGTATCAACTATAAGAGGAGTGGTTGATGGGCAAGACCTAGCACGAATCTCCGACCACCGGGACTATAGTGGCTGTCATCCTCCAGCTCAGATAATGCAGCTTGGGAGTCAAAGGACTCTCCCTCGCTGTTGGAGTTGTGCTCTGGAACATCAAATATGGGCCTCTTGCCCCTGCCTTTTCCTCCCTTTGGAGGCTCTTTCCTTCCCTTTTTAGGAGGATTTGCTCCCCTTTCATTTATCACTACACCCCGTGCTCTTTTACGGGGCAGCATGTCGAGGTTAGTTCTAGCCATATCTGCAAAAACATCAAAAATAGTTAGATTCATTTCAAGAACAATTTCAAAAAAGCAGTTGCAGACAGACTCGCCGAACCTATAGGCAAGTCGCCAAATCACTTTGGCGAGCTAGATCGGACTCGCCGAAAGGATTGGCTCAAAAATTATAAAAAAAATTGGCGTGTCGGCGATGGGAAGGGCCCTTCAGTGAATTGTCGACAACATTCGGTGAGCAAGGGCTAGCCCACCAAAAGTTACAATGTATTTTAGGGGTTAGGGGCGTAGAAAGGGTTATCAAGAAAGACGATCAGCAAGTCGCCGAGTGCACTCGGCGAACTCATGCTTCTCGCCGAAAGTTACAGAACCCAAACTCAATTTAAGCATGAAATTAAAGGTGATATAGGGGGATTTGACGAACCACCGAGTGGTTCGGCGAGCTCGACCCAACTCGCCAAATTACCCAACGTGCCTACCTTCAACCCCATTTTCCAAATTCAACCCCGCATCCCCTGAAAATAAAATCAAAGCATACACTATTTCAATTAGGCTTAGACCCATTACACCCATGCCCCCGGGATACTCGGACTTCTCTCGGTTTGGACAAATTTGGTCATTTGACGACTTAAGCCCTTAAGAATGATGTCAACCACTCAATTATTCGGCAAAGCACGTCATTTGGAACAAATGTGGGTTACTTAGACTTAACCCGACTAGACCCATCATTAACAAAACATCACCCAACAATTTTGACCAATTTTAAGTACGAAATTTCTAGAAATTAACAATATAGGCAATATAGGCATGATATTCAAATTAAAGCAGGCACACAAGCATACAATTACGAATCAAAGAGGCCCAACACACATCACTAAGACAAGAACAATTGAAAATGAGTAAGATTTACTAATTACAAGTTTGGGGTTCGGAAAACCAACCTTTAATGCCGATTAAATAAGTTGAAATGCTAGGCGGCAAAGATATCCAACTCCGAACCCACAGTCGATGACCAAAAATTAGTAAAAACATGAAAGTATGGGAAATTATAGCGTAGGTGTTATTTTGGGAAGTTAAAAAGTGAGGGAATATTGTGAAAGAGTTTGAAAGTTTAAACCTTTGGCCTTTAAAAACCGTCCAGTTCTCGCCCATTCGGCGACATTATTCTTGCTTGCCGACCCACTCGGCGACACTCCGAGTGAGAACTTACCTCGCTGAGATTTACAGGACCTCCAGTCAATCTGGGGGTCCAAACGGTGGACAAAGTCGTGATCGCTGACCCATTTGACGACTCGCCAATTTGCTCCTGGGCTTGCCGAGTTTTACAGACTCCAATTTCAAAATTGCTTGAGTCCAACAGTGGTCCAAGTCGGGCTCGCCGACTTGACATTTTGCTCGCCAACCTACACTTTTCGAACATATTCTACACTTCAACCTGCAAAATCAACACAAGATTATTTCTAAAACAAAACAAAAGTAGTAAAACTTGGATTGCCTCCCAAGAAGCGCCTTAGTTAACGTCGTGGCATGACACAATACCCCACTTAGGTTTCATTCTTTGGGTTTTCCTACAGTGTCACTAGGCAACCCTTTTCCTGGCTTTAGGAAGAGACAAGATAACACCTGACCCATTTGGGACTCCAGTTGCTGAATGAACATGGAATGAGAGGTTGTCATCTGATTTAGCATCGAGACCTTCTCTCTAATCTCTCTCAACACTCTGTCGTGTTCTTCAACTTTGCGACGAATGAGTAAGAGTACCTCCTCTATCTGCCCACCCTCATGCATCTTTGTCCTTCGACGCTCATGAGGGGGGATGTACCTATATATTCTTTGGTACATTACTTCCAGCTCCATGACCTTTTTGGCCAAGAGATCCAGCCGACCCAACAATGCGGTCAAGTCTTGGTCCTTCTATGTCTCCTTGTTGGTCTTAGCCACGCAATCAAGGAGTTGGGCTGCTGTTTCATAGGGTTGTCGTATCAAACAACCCGAAGAGAGTTTATCAGCCACTCTTCTATTTTCAGGACCAATACCTCTGTAGAAGCATTCCAGAAGCATTGCATCTGGAATTCCATAAGTTGGGTACTGCTGCAAAAGTTCCTTAAATCTTGGCCACAACTCATGAATAGTCTCACCGTCCAATTGCTTGAAAGTTAGGATGTTATCCCTACTAATCATCAATCTCAATGGAGGATGGTCCATTAGGCCACCGTTGCTACAAGATATTCTCAATTCCTCTGCTCAACAAGCAACACACAAACCAAAACCAAAAGTAAGTAGATTCAACTATGACTAAAAAGAACAAAATTCAACTTAACCGAAGAATCTTAACCAACACCACTCCCCGACAGTGGCGCCATTTTGATTAACGTTTCAAGGACACTTCATCCAATTTTAAGTGTCAATGATCGCTAGTCAGTATAATAACCCAACTAAATGAGTTGGGGTCGAATCCCACAAGGAGTGGTACGTGTTTAAGATTCAATAGAAAAGTACGAATATGCTCAAATTAGTCATAGGAATAGACATTATCGAATAAAACATAATTCAAATCAGGGGGTGACACAAATGTCAAATAACAGAGGGTTTTGGTTTTAATTATCAACTACAGCAGCAACAAATAATATGGAATAACAAATAATGAAACGGGTTCTTGGGATGCGATTCGATTATAGGCTAATGTAGACGAATGGGTAATTGTAACTGTTAGAAAATAGTTATAAATTAGTGATTAAGCTAGACTATAGAGGAGGTAAACTTTCTCTTGAACAATATACCCCGAATCAAGTTGATTTCTCTAGAACATCAACAAGCATGCAAAATAAGAATGGAAAAGGGTTTAGGATTCACTCTCTCGAGTTGAACCCATGACAACCCAATACACACAGACCATCAATCAATAATTTTGGTTTTAAAATCTCTCTCTCGAGCAAGCCAAAAACACGAAGGTAGAACTATATTTGCAACTACAATTCTTAAATTAAACCACAATTAATGATTGAAATATTTTCTAAACAACATTTAAACTAACGATTAGCAATATCCATAAACTAAATCAGCCCATAATCACATAATCACACCCCAAGAATTGGGGTTTTAGCTAGACATCATAAAACGATAAGAATCGTTACCAAATTGTGTTTTCATCCACTGGGTACAGTTAATTTCATCTTTACAAAGGCCCAGATTGAAGAATCTCAAAGACCCACTTCCAATTTCTCAAAAGTGAAAAACCTCAAATCTTCAAAGCTAAGGAAAACTTATCTCAATACTCAGAGTTCAATGATAAGCTCATAAAAAGATTAAAGATAGATGATATATTAAAGGTCGATTCTAAAACTAAATATTCAAAAACATATTTATAGTCGCCAAAAATATTATGCAAAGAGTCATTCAGCGCAGTAAGTCAGGCTCACCGATCCACTCGGCGATGCGCCCTTTAGCCAATTCCATCGCCTTTCTGTCTTGGCCTTCAACATCCTCCAGGTCTGTCACTTTGGGCGATCCAACACTGCATCGCAGAACCACTCGGTGATCCGCCGACTGCTCCTTTCTCTAGCCAACTTGATTTTCTCCTTCAGGGCCAGGCACAATGGAACTTTAGGCGGTCAAATGGCCACTCGACGACTCACCAAATGGACTTGGCGATCACTAGGCTCTCTTTTCTTCCTTCTTTCAACTCATTTCGTTCCTTTTCACAATTAGTGTCCTTGCTTGGTTCCTCAATCCAAATACCGGGAAATCAAGGATTTTACATCAGTTATTTGCACAAAATAAGCATTTGAGGATACTAAACCTATACAAATAAAGCCCTAAATGAGTCCAAATCTTGGACTCATCACGCCTTCAGGCCGGTGAAGTCTGTCGTGGTCCGCTGGAAAGAAGTGGGGTGCAACAATGATCACATTAATGTTGCCCTTGACAGTGCCACGAGGATTGAGCATGCGTATGACGGGATAGCTACAACACATGCCCTAGATGATCTAAAGGGTTGGCTTGCTCCCTTGATTTCTGACACCACCCCGAGGTGGATTGACACAGGAGCTCCGATCGGGAAGAAGGACTTGAATGTAATTGTACGATACTGGTTTGGATTCATTAGCAGCTACATCATGCCCTCACAGAATGAGTCCATCCTCCGCCACCCAAAGGCGGCCTGTCTAGGCTCTATCATTGCACAGAAGCAGCTCAATTTGGGACTCATCATTGAGCAGGAGTTGGCCATGAGAACCAAATAGCAGTAGACGTCCCTTCCATTCTCGGTCCTGATTATAATAGAGCAATGATGGCATGCTACAGTTCCTCATGATGAGAAGAGGGACATCGAGGTTACCCCCACATCCTCCACAGACATATGGCGCATAGAGGCCGAGTACACTCGGGAGGAGGCAGATAGAAAGAGAGCGACTCCGGTGGATGCATCCCCGGAGGTTGATGTTAAGTCGATACCTGCAGAGGCATCTTTGCCTACTCCGACCTCCAGGACTTCAGGTACTCTGGATTTCACTTCCTTCCAGGTTCCTGGTTCCTCTACTGCTTCCCAGTTCACCAGGATTAGTCAGACCATGATCCTGAAGATGGGGCACTTAGCCTATTCTGCTGATGTGCGGGAACCCAGTTGGAGGCTGAGGTACCTTGGATGATTGAGAGAGATATCATAGTTGCGTTGACACCCTTCCAGACATCTATTGACACTCTAACAGCGAGAGTAGAGACTTGTGAGAGTAGATAGGGGGCTACTTCAGAGGTGATAGCTTTGAAAGTCAAGGTTGCAGATTTGAGAAAGGATTTGGACTACTTGAAGTCCACAAACTTCACTTCACTCTTGGAGGCAGCTGATGATGTTTATGCCCCGGCTAGTTTTGAGATGCCTCCGGCCACCACCTACGATGTGCCTATGGATTATGTGGCAACTGATGAGTCAGAGGTAGAGACAAATGAGGAGCAGATAGAGGTGCAATAGGAGACCATATATGGAGACCTGTCAGATTTAGAAGAGATGATTGTACAGTCGGTCATTCAGACATCGTTGACAGAGACATTCATGGCAGGCCCTAGTGTAGCCAGTTGTAACGACCTGAGAGCACCCCCTAGTCGTAACCGGCATACTCGACCTCTCGGAGGTCTAATACAAGCCTCTTAGCATTCATTCATCGCATAGATACTAAAAACCATAA
>JAJOOD010015148.1:0-14943 GCA_029582525.1 Solanum tacnaense | reverse complement strand
ATAAATACTTTTTTTACTGAGCATAAACTTATATTTTGAATCATAATATCTTACAAGTTATGTAATGGCATTAGTTCAGATTCTAAAAAACTTACGTCTTACTAAATATAAGTTCGATTATTAAAGGACAAAACTTAAAGACCAATCCATTTAAAGAGCAAAAACTAAAAATCAGCTCATATACAATTTTAATTTATGAATACTACATGTTACTTCAATAATGTATTTCAATATTTAATTGCAAGTGATACAAAATTTTCAACAATATATATACATATTTTTAATTTTTTTTATATATGATATGATGTCTGGATTTCGACTCCTTCCCTCCCTCTAGCTCCGCCCATATTTGATAAAAGTAATAACACGGGATTCTAACTCATAATTTTGCAAAAATATTTAACTATAAATTTTAATATTATTTTTTTTTCAAAAATTTAAATGTGATTAATTTTTGGTATGTTCTTTTATTATAATTTCTTTGTTGTACCTAATAACTCCATATATATTTGTTAGTCCTCCTTGGTGAAAAAGGACATAATTTCAGGTCAAATTAATGCGGTCTGATTTGGAATATAATTAAAGAAATAAAACTAAGAGAAGAATAATTGGATGATGACAGTAGGATTTAAAAATTTGTAGGGGACTAATGGATGCCCACTTTAGTCAGTTAGTGTAATTATTTTATATCAAATGTGCCACATGTTTAAGTCACGTTTGGATTTTTCCTATAATAAGTTAAAGTTATGTAGGCAAATATTATTTCGTTTTCATGCATATCTACAAAAAAAAAAAAATGACTTCAATTATGACTAAAAATGTATCAATGTTGTTGTCTCCTTGTGCCAATTAGGGATAAGTTCAATCATCTTTTGGTTTACCAAATTGCACTGTCTAGTCGAAGTCACCTAACAATAACTAATATATGTATACTTTTATAATGTAACTAGTGAATGTTAGCAAGGTGCCCAATCACTATATAGTTTTTTTAATTATTAATGTCATATTATTTGTAAAGTTTATTGACCTCGAAAAAGTTTATGATAAATTTTTAGAAGGTTTTGTAGAGATGTTTGAAGGTAAAGTTGTATTTATAACTTATACTAGGAATGAAGATATTCAGGACAAGGTGGGAAGGATCCTAGTGGTGGACAAAAAATAAGGGCAGCGAGACTGAGATCAATAGTCTGACCATGTGAAAAGGAGTACACTATGCCGCACTGAGGAAGTGCAAGAGGTTGACAATGACGGTTATGAGGAAAGGTAGAGGAAGTCTGAAAAGGTATTGGAGAGAGGTGATTAGGCCAGATAATATGATATATTGCAGTTTATCAAATACGACAACTCTAGCTCATTCTTTTTAAAACTAGCTCGCTCTTTTTAAAACGAAAGAAATATGTGTAAGTGCAATTGTTCCTCTTCATTATGTTTCAGCATGACTGTATCGTTACTATATTTTTTTTCCATATTTGTTTTTATTATTTCCTCAAACTCACTTAATAGGATAATATAATACTAAATATATTTTTTGTCGTATATTATTTTGTAAAATTTATTATATAAAACATTTTTTTCGTTTTTCTAATAGCACCAATGTTAAAAGAATAGTTTTGGACTTTCATCTTTTATGTGGGACTACTTCTATATAGACAAAAGTATTATTTACCAACCAGTGTTCACCAATAATAATAAAAAAAAACATTATAAATTTGATAAAGTTAGTAGAACTCCATATTTTTGGTTCGAGTATTATATTATTAGAGCTATTTATGCGTGTTAGTGTTGTTTTGTGGTATTTTGGGTTTCTTCATTTTGCACAAAGTGAATTTTCATTAGGCATAGAATAAAATGGTGATATCTACTTGTTTAATATTTTGACCAATTGTGATACACATACGCAACAGTAACACTCAACAATTAAAATTAAAATTCAGATCTACAAAATAAATAGATTTAATAATTAAGATTAGGCCACTTATTAAATAAAAAAAACAAATAAAGCCTTAATGCACGTCTCGTATATTCAAATTCAAACATCTTAATTTATTAGTTAAAACAAATGACGCCAGAGTCTTTTTCAATAAATTTAGCGTATATGTTTAACTGTTTCTATGAAAGAAATATAAAAAGTATGATAACTGTATATTCCTTCATTTCACTATACGTGATGTGAATTGTCTAGATACAAATTGGTTCAGAGATGAGACAGGTTCATTGTTTGTCAAGTTAGCATACAACAATAAAAATAACAACATATTCGGTATAGTTTCACTCGTGGAATTTGAAAAAGATAGTACTAGTATACAAAAATCTTACCTTATCTTTGTCGTGTAGAGAGGATGTTTAAGACAGATTTTCGGCTCAAGAAAAATGTTTTTCAAAACAAGGTTGGAAAGAAATAAAAGTCAAAAGCTACAGTCAAAATATTGAAGAAATAAAAGTATTGACAATAATAGTCATAATAGAATTGTGTAATATTAAGGCTCAAATATGCCATTGAATTTTGAGAAAAGGCTTATTTATGTCATCCGTTAAATGTTTGACTCATCTATGTCATTTCTATTTGAGAAAGACTTATCCATGTCATTTCCATTTGAGAAAAGGTTTATCTACGCCATTATTTGTTAATTGAAATGACATATATGAGCCAAACTTTTAACAGATGACATAGATGGTCATTTCTCAAAGTTTGATGGCATATTTGAGCCTTTTTTCTTTTAAAATATAATTTAATTAATGACGTGGCTGAATCATAATTGACCACATGTAGAAAATAATTTTACAAAATCAGAACTGTTTTCCGTTGACAAATAATGACATGGGTGAGCCTTTTCTCAAACGGAAATGGCACAGATGAGCCAAACTTTTAACGAATGACAAAAATAAGCCATTTCTCAAAGTTCGATGACATGTTTGAGCATTTTCCCTAATAACAATACTGGTAAGGACACAGATAAATGCTACATACTAGAACCTTGCTCTACCACTAGATACCAAGTTAGCATCATCCTTGCAATTATATTTTCTTCTTATAAGAGAGAAGATAAAAGTAATTGAAATGCATAAAGCCAACATCTACAAGCATGACTTTGGAATGAATTATAGCAATATATTAAGAGACAAAGAAGATGATAGGCACAACCCAACAACGTCAAGTCATCAACAACAACAACATACCCAGTGTAATCTCACATGATAAGCACGACCAAAGTAACAAAAAGATGAGCATGAACATTGCTATCTAGTATAGCCTGTATAATATCATTCCCTTATACCTTGGACCTTAAAAAATACTTTTTAAAAAACACTACGCTGATGCGCGAAAGGGAATAGGCTTCTTTATAGCTGTGGTATAACAGCCACATGAATGCTCATGTGAGATTTTGCGACGTTTAATTAAATCAGTTCAAGAGAACATACTCTTCCTCCTGCCTTTACTTGAGGCTGTTCGCTACATCAATTACAAAGCGATATTTGACGTCCTTCTTCATTAACCTTTCGAGTGCCTCATTGACATACTGAATGGGGACTATCTCAATTTCTGGATAAATTTTGTGGGAAGCACAGAAATCCAGCATTTCTTGTGTCTGCTTTGTTCCACCCGTTACACTCCCAACGATGCTCTTCATACCTGCCAGAATCGACTCATTTTTAGCCAGAGTACGACATATAGAACACAAACTTGCTTCAAATTGTGAGCAGATATAGAAAATAATACCGAGGATTAAGTTTCCTGGAATAAATTTCACTTCACTTGGGAAGCCAACAAGAACAAGAACGCCAGCAGTCTTTAACAGCGGCAAGTATGTATCAAATGGGATATCTCCAGAAGCGGTGTTAATAATGAAGTCAAACGACTTATTCAGCGCCTGTAACAACATAAGAGAGATCAATCACAACAACAGAAGCGTTGTTAATAATGAAGTACAGACTGCAAGTTTATGACTGACATCATACCATCATCTGCTGTTCATCTGATGAGATTACAAACTTGTCTGCTCCAAGAAGATTTAACGCCTCTTCTCTCTTAGATATACTTGTACTGAATACCGTTACTTTTAATCCAAAAGCCTTTCCAAACTTCACTGCTAAGTGGCCTAGACCACCTAATCCAACGACACCTAAAGATTTCCCCGGTTGGTTCATGTTATGTCTTATCATCGGAGTATAAACAGTAATTCCAGCACATAGTAAAGGTGCTGCAGATGCAAGTGGGTAATTTTCAGGTATTCTAAAGCAGTACCTGTACATATAAGCAACGTATATCAGTATACTATATACCTATTTTATACGACCATTTGGTCCACATAGGGTATAGAACAGGGGACGTTGGGACGAGTGGGGTGAGAACAACACATAATTTGTCGGAGAGTTGGATATATTAACCTTTCATTGACTACAATGTAACTGGAGTATCCCCCTTTAGTAACTGTACCATCGACGTCTATACCATCAAAAGTGTTTATTGCTCCTTCTGAGCAATGAACCTCTAATTCATTACAACAATATTCACATTCCCTGCATGAATTAACATATGTTCCAACTCCAACATGGTCGCCAACTTTGAAGTGCTTAACATCCGTACCAACCTCTCTCACAATTCCCGTAATTTCATGTCTGACAGTCATGAAAAGATTTCACAATATAAGTAAATGAGGTAAAATGTATCCTGGCACCAAATAATTTGTGAAATCAAGCTTCTCACCCTGGCACAAGAGGATATTTTGAAGTTCCAAGTATATTTCTGGTCCAGAGAACATCAGCGAAACACATTCCACAAAATGCAATGTCTAGCAGAACATCATCACTGCTGACTGCCCTGTGCTAAGTAAAATAAAATTTTAGCTGCAACTTAAAATAACTCGAAAAGTAGAATCAAATCAATAGTTCAACCATTTAAAGTTAGTGAATGATCATGTAATTCAAAGTGGCGAAATAGAACAGCCCTTGGCAGAGGACGAAAACTCAACCAAAAGAAAAGAAAATCAAGCATCACAAAAGGCCATTCAATCCTTGCACGCTGTAAATGTACCTCCGATTGAATTCATAAGGTGAAAGAACTCCAGACGGATCTCTCGCTGCCCAACCAAGGCAATTCTCGTTTGCACTTGCAGAAGTCATTACAATTATTCTGCATTAAGAATGCAATACAGAAGTAAGAATAATGTAATAGCAGAGAAGCCTAGCATTGTGTATTTGGGAAGATTGCTATTCCTTTACCACAAGTTGTATAACTTTACAGCTTTGTTGATAAACTCGAGTGTCATTATAGCTTTTCTAGGACTGATCTGAGTATGTTTGGAAGAAGTGGAATCATATATTCCTCCATCAAGAACTCTCACATTCAGAAGATGAAAATATTGGCAGAGATGAGAATTGTTGAGATGGACACACATAGGCATGTTATTGTTGATATCCGAGACAAAGTGAGAGTGGCTTAAGTGGAGGACAAGATGTGGGAAGCATTATTGAGATGGTTTAGGCATGTGATGAGGAGATGCGCATATGCTCAGCGTGCAGAGGTGTGAGAGGTTGACTATGGATGACTGTAGGAAAGTTAGAGGTAAACCGAAGAAGTATTGAAAATAGGTGATTCGACATGACATGACGCAGTGTCAGTTACTGAAGACTTGACCTTAGATAAGAGATTGGGGAGGACACGAATTAGGGTAGAAGATTAGTAGGTAGAAATGCATTGTCTTGCTATTCATCCATACTAGTAGTCGTAGTATTACTCTTATAGTTTACTGTCTTCAATATTTGTTACTCTCTATTGTTTCTTGAACAACTTTGACTATCATATTATTTTGTTGTAGTACTAATCAATTACTACTATTTGTTATTCCATTACCACTTTTTCTGATTGCTTTGGACGTTTTTCTTAAGTGGAGGGTTTATCATAAACAATTTCTCTATCTGATATAGAAATAAGGTCTACTTACACTGTATTCTACTCTACTCTACCCTCCCATTTGGTCAGACCCCACTTCGTGAAACTACACCGGATATATTTTTTAGGGATTTGTGCCACTTTAGGGTAAAGTGGCTCACTAACAAAACTTTCGGAGCTAAAACTCAGATTTATGTTAATTTATTTTTCCGAAAAATAAACAATTTACATTCTTTATGCAAAAACCTTATAAGAATTGTTCTAATCGACCATGAAACGTCTTAAAAAATTAAAAAAAATCAAATACAACAATTGCATCAATAGGGATATAGTGAGTATAAAAAAATTGAAACATACAACAGATCGTTGATTTCAAATTGCTATTACAATTATAGATGAAAAATTTAGTACAGTTGATTCCAAATATCAGATTTTAAAATATGAAAGAATTCATATTGAAAAGAGAATAAACCTGGAAGGAAGAACGAACAGGGAAGAGATGAACTAACCAACAGCTCCCAATAAAAGTGACGGCAAATGGAAAAATGAAAAAGTTACTTGAGTCCTGAGATGGATTTACTCTATTGTTTTTTTAAAAAATAATTATTATTATTATTTTAATATTTAAAATTTTGAAATTAATTAAAGTTAACCAACAGCTCCCAATAAAAGTGACGGCTTATGAATTTGCTATACTATGATTTGGGGAAAATTTTTATGGTGGTTGAGGCACAACCAATAATAGTTGTGTAAGGGCACCATCTTCTTTTGACAAGTGTTTTTTGTGGGTCCCTTTTATTGTCACACTTTCTTCTCTCACACTTACATTTTCTCAAATTTTACCCTTTTCTTTACCAATATTTTTACAACTTTATTTTTTTTTAAGTCCTACCTTAAGTGAAAAAAATAAATTCATACAATTATTTATTTTGTGCTTTCACAAATTTATTTGTTTGACTCTTTTTTTTCTATTAATTTTCGTAACCCACAAGAAAAAAATGAATCTATAAAAGTTTTGTTTCACATTTTAAGATACTAAACATAAAGAAAATCTTTAACGAAAAACACAAAATCAATATTGGCAATATTTATTGGATACATGCCATAGAAGTGGAAAATTTAACAAATCTGAAAAAGAAAAGATAATTGAGTGTTTGATATCATTAATACACTATTATTAATATAAATCATAAACAAAAATAAAAAAACATATTTGATAACTAAGAATTGAGTGATTAAAATTGAAATCTAAATTTAAAAAAAATTAATGACTAAAATTTAAATAATTAAAATTAAATTATATATTTTAAGTGTAATAAAAAATGCCGATTGAATTTTAGTAGTTCAATTGGTTGATTACATGAATTTTTACTTTACTGAAGAAATTTCAATTTTTTTTAATTTCACTATCCTCAATTTTCTTGAATTCATCCAAAAATAAATAAATTTAATTTTTTTCGACATATTACTTTAATTTCCCCTCAAATAAATAGTAATAGAGATATAAAGTATATACTAATAGATATCGTGGGTGAGTTTCAAAGTTTCTTTATTAAAACAAAAAATAAAAAATAAAATTTACACTAAAAATTAACAAGCAAAAAAAGAAAATGCAAGTAAGAAAGAAAAAGTACTCTAAAGAAAAGATTAAAACTGGAAAAAAATAGAGTAGGAAAATAAGTACATGAATCCCACAGTATACATGTGGCAGCCAAATGAGACATCACAGAATAAAAAATTTCTGATTTGGGGATTCAATTCAAAGCTGACAAGTGTTTTGGTGTCCAACATATGATAGAGACTAAAATAAATAAATGTTGAAAGTTATGTGAAATAATTATCCTTTTTTTCGTTCTAGAATTTGTTGTCCTATAAATTATAATCAATAAAAAATCGTTTGCTTAGAAATTTTAGGGATTGTTTGGTTTGTTGATTAGTTTTGATGGAATTAATTATATTTGAATTAGTTATGAAGAAATTACTTATTATGGAGTATTATTTTTTAGTAATGATTGTTGATAAGTTTTTATCAAAATTGAAGCCTAAAATAAAAATATACGATAGTTGGCTTAAATTGCTACCAAATTAGTTTTTTATTGAGTAAATTTTAGGTTTAGCAAATATAAAAATTATATTTGTATACTATAGCTATAATTTGCATAATTGCGCTTCATATCAAATTTTATGTTTGCTATGGCTATTAATCTATATATTTCGGTATACATATACATAAAAATTTGTATTTATATATTTTGGTATACTTATACATAAAAATTTGTATATGTATACATAACTGTATTTTTGTAGAAAGATAGATTTGTATACAAATCTCTCTCTCACTTTATACAAACACAAATTATACATTGTATTTTATATAATCTGTGTTTGTATAAAGCGAGAAAGAGAGAAAGGCAAAAGAGAGTTGGGCAGGGAAATATTTGTATTGTATAATTATAAGTGTATTATGTATTTGTATGTGTATATACAGTTTTCTCTCGCTTTATACAAACACAAACACAATTTATACATTTGTGTTTGTATAAAGTGAGAGAGGCGAGAGAGAGAGAGTGGCAAGCGAGACCTGGAGAGTGGCGAGCGAGATTTATGGGAAGAGAGGCGAGTGGCAAATTGTTTGCTACGGATTAGAATTATATGAAACTGTGGTTATAGCATTTAATTTGAATTAGTAGTTTCCTATTTTATACAATTTTCCCTTAAAAAATAACAAAAATGCCCTCCATTTATAGTTTGGCTCAAAATTGTCATTACCGTCAATACTTTGGTTCAAAAATGCCCTTAAACTATGCGAAAGGAACAAAAATGTCCTCCGTTTGTAGTTTCGTCCAAAAATGTCCTTGTCGTCAATATTTTGGTCCAAAAATGCCCTTATTGATATTTAATGGGTCAAAAATGCTCATTTTCCAAATAAATATATTATTATTTACTTTCTAACACATTCTTTTTTCTAATAATGTTTTTAAAAAAAACAAAATTAGCAAATGTTTATCTTACTTCAATTCAGAAAAAAATAAAAATGAAAATATTTCTTATTTTATTATCGTTATATAAATATAAATTAATGATGGATACTATGATCTTATATATATGATATAAATTATCTGTCGAAAGGTACATGAAGTTATTCTATTTTAATTGATAAAATGAGATTAAGAAGAAAAAAAATATTTTCTACATTTTTTTTTGTTAAAGTGATTTTAGAAGAAAGAAAACAAGAATAGTGTTCTTTAATAATATTTCAATTAGGAAGAAGATATGTTTAGAAAGAAAAAAATAATATATTTATTCGGAAAAGGGCATTTTTGACCCATTTTGTAACTATGGGGGCATTTCTGGACCAAAGTATTGACTGCAAGGGCATTTTTGAACCAAAGTATTGACGGTAAGGACATTTTTGAGCCAAACTATAAACGGAGGACATTTTTGTTCTTTTCACATAGTTTAAGGGCATTTTTGACCCTTTTCCCTTTTTTTAATGCTAAATTTAGTTGAGTAATTTTATGGATAGAAAAATCTAAGTTGGGTGATTTTATTAATACAAAATAAAGTTTAGTGATTTTACTAGATAAATTCTTAAAGTTGAATGATCTTTTGAGATATTAACTTGAATTTAAATGAACCCCTTTTGTCCTTCTAAGTTCCTGACTCATTATGGAAGAGTACTAGCTTATGATAGGGGTGGACATTCAATTTTTCGATTTTCGGTTTTGAAAAAGTGTGCACTGAATACCTAATCGAACTAATTTGATTCGATTTTTTCAACTTTGATTCGGTGTTTTTAAAACGATTTTTTGATGCGAATGAAAAATAAAATAAGAACAAAATCAAATGTATAAGACACTTCAAAATTTTAAACCATGTTAAATGATTATGTATCTCACAATGGAATACTTATTGTGGTTAAACGATCATATATTTATCTTTGTCATGTCCCTTCAACTACTGCTTGAGAAAAACAAGAATGTAGGCATGTTCCTCTACAACGGTACATCGACAAAAAATACGTTTATATATATATATATATATATATTAGTTCGATTTGGCTCGATTTTTTTAAAAAAAAATCGATATTTGTGTCCACCCTTAGTCTATGAATGTCTATTTTTGTTTTACAATGTATACTTTAATATATACAACATATTAGCATTTGGTTAATTAAATCCTTCTGTAGTCTTGTATAACATATAAAAAATCTTGGATTATACAGAGAAAGCTTAGACTTCCATTATTTGTATTGAAATTAACAACAATAATATCAAGATTATAATTAATTAACATACATATTTTATACATTACATGATTGAACAAGAATATACATTATCATCATTAAACAAATTGCTAACTTTGTCATCTCCTCTTTGAGTTATAGGCAAAGTACCATACTTCTCAGTAGCATTGTAACCATGCCTCCAATAATTGTAACTTTCTTTGTACTCTATTGTTGTGTCTTTGAAGTAATTATTTGATGATGTGAAATATAGTGGTGGATTTGGGTATGGCCAAAATTCTGCCCTCTTTCCTGATCTTCTTACTGCTTTTAGCACCTTTTTTCGATCGACGTATCCCATTACGGTCACCTTTTCCATCTCTACATCGATCTCTACTGAATCCACCCCTGTTATTTATACGCTTATTATTGTATGTTTAACAAAATTATAGATTTGTAGCGAAATATTTGATGTATATATTGTGGCGAATTTAATTGTTGTGAACAAAATATGTGACGGACATGTCATAATTTTGTCACAAATTTGTGAAGGCCAATGAGGCCGTCACAAATTTGTTAAGGGTATGTGATAATGTGAATCATAATACTTAGTTCAATTGTAATTAAGAAAATTATAGATTTGTCATGGAATACTTATGATAGAACTTGATACAAGGGAGTTGCTCGGATAGTAAGCATCTTTCACTTTCAATTTTAAGATTGTGAGTTCAAGTCATTAAAAAAGCAAAAAAAATATGAGAGCTTGACATACTACTATAATGGAATTTTTACTATTGAGGCGGTGGAAAAATAGTTTCACTTATGAATTTGACAGCATTCAATAACTTTAATTAAAATCTTATGATGATTTTAAAAACCTAATAAGATTTTAAATTCAGTTATTTAAAATCTTGTGGTATGATATATGTTATATGAAAAGTTAGAATAAAAAAGTTATCAATAAAACCATAAAGGAAAAAAAATATTATTTTCGATGGACAAAAAGAAAGATAAGATAAATAAATTAAAATCGATGATGCATAATCTTTGCATACCTCTAAGCTTGAGGACAGCGTCTTTGACAACTCTCTCACAACCAGGGCAACACATCCTTACTTTGAGTTCCACCGTCTGTAAAATAAATCACCATTAAATAATTCTCACAATTATTCTTTGCTTACTAAATTAATTGTACTTCATCCATCTCAAATTATTTGTCGTTATTCAACATTTAAGGTTTTAAATTATGATTTCAAATCTACTATTTATTTCAATTAATCTTAGTAAATTATACTCCATGCACTATAACAAACAAAAGATGAGAATTTTATTTAGCGCAATTATAAATATGAGTATTTATAATACAAATTAAATATCAATAAAGGCTTTAACAATTTTGAATGTAATGACATTAACTCAATTATTGCTAAATATCTTTGGCGGCAATAAAAATTTGTATTACCACTAAACATCTCTTTTGTTATAGTGACGTCAAAAATACTAAATTCAGATGATCTGATGCTCTAAAACAGCATCCGCCTAGCATGGTCGTTAGGATAGTCATGTGATCAACATATTCATTTTAGCGTTAGCTAAGTCTAACAACATTAGTGTAAAGAATTTTTCCTAGTATAAATTCACTTAAATAATATTTATAGGTAAGCTTTCTTAATCTTTAAAATAAGATAGGTTATATGAGAAGAAATCACTAGATTCGATTAGTCACTATGAAGATTATCCTAACTAGGATTTGCATCAAAAGGATGACAGGGGTGAGATTCTGCTTTCCGGATCGCTATCGGTCTCCATCTATCATTTATACTTTTTAATTTTCTTTCGAAGACTGGAAATATATTTCAGAATCTAGAAATGTATTAAATACTCTTTATACTTATTCTATCACGGGTTGTGACCTAACTTCCCTTTGGAAGTTTCGTATGTGTTATTTCTTTTAGCTTACACACCATTTTGGGGTTCTGGGGTGTCTGTCATCATGAACTTGACTTTTGGATCGTGACAAAACAGGTAAAGATATACATATAACTTGAAACTTTTTCCATTATTCAAAAGATACATCTTTACAATAAAGTTGGCTAGTAAATTCAGATGAAATCATTTCCAGGTTGAACTGATGAAAAGGTGAGAAAAGATTAAAGGAAGAAGAAAGACCAAAGAAAGTGAAACCTGCAAAGAAAGTGGTCGACCCCTAGGCATGTTGTTGTTGTTGTTGATGGCTTTGTAAAGCAAAGAGATCTAACAGTGCCAAAGAGTTTCTGAATAGGCTTTCCATTTGTAAAGATGTTGCTTGAGTATATATATATTGACAATGACATATATGACTCATTAAAAAGGGGAGGAGACTTATTGTTGAAGACTTTAGTTAAGTAAATTATATAAAGGTATATTTACTTGGGTTCCGGTCCCGGTAATAGAGAAAATTATGTTGAGAGCGTTATAACATGCAATCTGAATTTAATCAGGTTTCAATGTGAATATCAGACACTGGATGATAAGCTCAAAGAAAAAAGACAAATAGTTCGTACAATATGTTTTCTCGGGATTAATCCCTGAAAATGGAGAAAATCTTAGGTCTCTAAAATTGTCCCTGCAACGTATAATACAAATTTAATCAAGTTTTAATATATCTTATACACCAATAAAAAAGACGACATAGTTAAGTAAATTATATAAAAGTATGTTTTCTCACTTCATAAAAAAATATTATTAGCGGCAATTAATTAACGACAATAGGTTAATTATTGTTGAATATGCCTTTTTGAGGTAATTACTAGTGATAATTATATTCTAACACTTTTGTAAATGCTCCTAAAATCTATATCAAAGTACATATTTCTTGTCGCTAAAAAGTTATCTTTGTTGTAGAATATAATGAGATAGACAGATAATCACACATTTAATATGATATTTACCATAGTCAAGCATAATATGTTGTTTAAGTCTCACCGTCACCACTCTTAAAAAAAAAACAGTTTCACACGTAATAACGTGTTGAAGAAATAATTAATTAAATTAAGAGTATACTTTTGCTACCCAAAGAATTAAGGCATCTCTCCCCTAACTTCCAATCTCTTGATTAGCACATCAATTAAGCAAGCAAACAATGTGCACTTGTCTCAAAAATGGCAATCCTCTTCACTTTTAGTAATTTTTCAATTAATTATTGGCATGTGGGTCTTTTTATTTAATATTCTACTTTGTTGAATGAAAAACACTTTTATGTAGGAAGGGAATGGCATCTAAAAACTTGAAGCATGGGGACAAGCCAAATGGCTGCTGACACTGAAAAGTAAAAAAGGAATATCAAGACATAGGAAAATGAGATAGGCTAAAGAAAGTACAAATTAAAGGTCTTTATTTCCTATATATTTTTCGATATTTGGTGTCTGATATATGCATTAGAGTCCTAACTCATTTGGATTAGCATCATGTAGGACTGATTTTTTAAAAACGATTGCTTACAAGAAAATGGTATAATACGTAATAAATATGCCTTTTAATTTGGCATCAATCAATATCTATGCTCTCTAACTTTGAATGTATATAAGTAAAACTTATATGCATATATAAAATTAAACAAGTAGACACACGCATTCGACGTGACATCCTACTTGACAATTCATGTAAGACGTAACGTAGGATGCGTATATTTACTTATTCAATTTATACAAATTTAAAAGTGTCTTCTTGTGTACAACTAGAGTTGGAGCACATAGATGTTAATTGAAGCAAGTTAAGTAACATGTTTATGTGTTATATCAAAATAATAATTATACCTAAAATTTGAATTCAATTTTTTTAATTAAAAATAAAGGAATCGTATTCATCCTACCTGATAAGTACAAAAAAAATTTGATGCAAAGGAAACAAAATATTCCAAATATCTCCTTTTCATTTTGATCTGATCATCATCTCGTGTAAGCTTTTTATTTATTTATTTTTAATTATATGATACGAAGCATGCACCATTATCAACCAGTAATCCATTATCAAAGGTTTTATTCCTCACCTCTCAATTTTCTCCCTCCGTTTCATCTCATGACACACTGTTTTGTCTTTGATTCGTTTTAAAAAGAAAAGGAGTTTCCGCAAATATCTATTATAATAAATTTAATTATGTTTTATAATTGTAGTTTGTATATTTACGAGTTATAGCTATAATTTAAGCTATTTCGTTTGTATAATTCGTGAGTACGATTGTGTAATTGAGCTATTTTTGTATAAACTCGAAATATCGAAGTTATACAAACACAAACATCTAAAGTTTAAACAGTTATACAAATTATATTATACAAAAATTATACAAAATTTGAATAATACAAACATACGAATTATATAAAGGAAAAACTACCTATCTAGACATACTTTACTATCATATATATAGATTTTACCTCTAGTTTAAAAATATTATATATAATACCACTTTTTAATAATTATACCATATTTTTTAAAAAGTTAAATTAGATACACAATCCCCTTAAATATGATTTTTAATAATTATCTTAAAAGTATATCTCCTTAATTAATGTGACTTTAACTATTCAAATTACTTCCTCTCTCTTCACACCATCAGCCCACTCCCCCAAGTTATTCACTGTTTACACACATCTACCATTACTCCTTCTTCCTCAACCATTTCAATACATGTTTTGTCACACACATCTACCATTATCCCTTTCTTCCTCAAGCATCTCAATACATGTTTCCATGTACTAAATTCATAATCAATTCTCTATAATCAACATTATATAAATAGGTAAAGTAAGATTTTGTTTAGTTATTTCGAGATATTGTATTGTAACTTTGTTCT
>JAJOOD010015147.1:0-24757 GCA_029582525.1 Solanum tacnaense | reverse complement strand
AAATAATAAAACAACAACCTAACCAAGCCCCCATAAGCTCGGCAGGTACAAACAGCACACAAGACCACCTACTCAGGCCCCCATAAGCCCGGAAGGTGTCAATCAGCCTATATACCCCTACCAGTAGTCCCCTAGCCCCGTAGGCAATCACATAGCCCTCTTAGGCATTAATATAGCCCCGTAGGCAGCACATAGCTCTCTTAGGCATCAACGTAGCTAATAGACAATTCATAGCCCTCTTAGGCAATAACATGGCCCTGTAGGAAACACATAGCCTTCTTAGGCATCAATATAGCCCTGTAGGCAACTCATAGCCCTTCTAGGCACAATATAGTCCTATTAGACAACATCATAGCCCCCATAGGCAGTTCATAGCTCAACAGCTAACCACAATAGCCCCAAAGGCAACAACAAACAATTAACTAGGCTGAAGGCGAGCAATTTAGCTATAAACAATATATATGTTAATAATCTCCAAGTCGTTCTTAACTTAGGGTCTTTCTTAACAGATCGTGAGTCCCTAAAATGAGGGGATATAACCACCCAATTAGCCAACCATTCACAAATACATCTACAAGATCACCAACGTTAACTACATCTAAGGAAACATGTCGATAAAGGGAATAACCTTAACATACCTTTCCAATGAACGCTCGAAAGACCGTAGTTCCTTCACGAAAGTTGTTCCTTATGTCCTAAGCTTCGCAAACACTATATATACACAGCTGGTACGCACCTTAGTTAACCAAGTTAAAACCTTGAAGAAACACCAATAATTACAAATTTATATCTTCAAAAACCAGCTCCAAACGCAGCAAATAGAAGGGAAAAATGATTGCCACGTGTAGGGATTACGTTTCTAGGCACGGGGCAATGTTTAATGGTAGAAATCGTCAAAACTAACCTTCATTATGCTAGGACTTCATAGAAACCCTCTCCTAAGCTTTCTCTCTGGTTTTAGAACTTAAATGAACTGTTCCATGGCTAAAAACGTTAAATAGCCGACATACCATATTTCTTTACCCGACCCGGATTCTGCCCTGGCAGTCCCTAGTAAAACCCTCATAACTTTTTACTCGAATGTCCGTTTGATACGGGGTTTTGTGCGTTGCAAACTAGACTCGTAGGCCTTCGATTTAATGGGTAATAGGCCTTCTAAATCTTTATATATTGGGAGAAAACATCCAATACATTTGACCCAAATTTCAAAGAGATCTTTAAAAAGGAACTTATGATAACTTTCGCCAACTTTTATTTTGCCACTTACCTAACTTCAAAACTTGAGATAAAACCTTTGAACACTTAAAATATGACATACCACATCCTTTTTAATTTATTACTCACCCTCTTTGTCTTTCCACGAAGGTACAAGTTAATTTAGACGTTTTGGAAAAGTCGGGGTGTTACAGTAACGTAAAAGGTTTCCATCTCATGAGATCACATACATAGGGAAGCTGGACTTTCTAACGTAAAAGTTTTCATCTCATTTTCATAGCCACTCGGTGCTAAGCATAAATCCCTTTAAAAGTCAGATTAAGTCTTTACTTAAATTCATATTTATGAAGGAATGCCCTAGGCACCCAAGTCAACATAGTATCATAATAGCTCATGGATTCATCAGGTGAGAATGTCCTTTCAACCTTAGAATCGTCAAAATGTGAGTAAACCTTTCATATTGAATTCATAGTGTTTCATGAGAATGGACTTTCAATCAACACAACAAGCTTATCATAGACATACATACATACTTCATACAAATTCAAGTGTAAAGGGTATAGGGATGAATGATCTTGCATCAATACCACCATTACAAAATAGTCATATTATCATCACTATCTAAGTGAATCATGAGTTCATATACAATCTTCGTCAACATGCATAAACCCTAGTTATTCTCTTCAAGGCTAGGAATCAAGATCAACCCTAACTTATAGAATTACCACATTAGATAGAGGAGTTTCATGATTCAATAACTACATAAACATAAACATAATCAATTGTCAAGCTTCCATGATCAATCAAGTCACATCTTAGTTCACAATTTAGGAAGAAAGGGAAATCATGGGTCCAAAGGATATTTTCATCAAAACCCAACAATACTCTATTAATCTAACCATAAATCATCACAATAAATCATAATAAACCATAATTAAACATTTGAAATCGTTTTGGAAGGGGACCTATGACTTGATGGAAACCTTAGGTATTTTTAGAAGTCTTAAAAACACACTTTGAAGGGGCTTCTTGGGGGATAGCTACCCATGAATAAAAAGCATCCATACCTTAGGTTGAATT
The DNA here is from genome assembly GCA_029582525.1 of Solanum tacnaense. Lineage (NCBI taxonomy): Eukaryota > Viridiplantae > Streptophyta > Magnoliopsida > Solanales > Solanaceae > Solanum > Solanum tacnaense. The sequence goes on along the minus strand of JAJOOD010015147.1, from coordinate 22,462 downwards.
CCACAATAAATTGAGGAAAAAAGACTGATTCTTGGAGCCCTAGCTTGACCTTGTTGATGTTCTTTAATGGAGTCTAGAGAGAGAATATTTTGAGAGAGAAGTTGGTTGAGTTTTGAGTTTGTGAGTTATGAGGTGTTAAAAGAGTTGATTAATAGTTAAAAGTACTTAAATATATCTGAAATAACTAATAATAACCGTCCCCCACCCTTAATTAATTAATTAGTAATTTACCAAACTACCCCCACTTAGGCCGAACCTAGGCAGCAACGTAGGGTGATCCATGGAGCGTGGATGGGTCCACCGACCGTCCTGACCGGCCGTGGTTTGGGTCAAAGAGTGGTAAATGGGGGACCAACTTGGGGAGACTAAGTCTTGACCCACGCCTCCCAACTACGGAGCGTGGGACCACCTACGACTCGTTAGTTCCCAATCGTGGTCACAAGCTGTTTTTGACATCTTTTGGACCTTCCCTTGGGTCCACCTCAATGAACCTTGGGGGTGGTCCTTGGGGGTCGTGCCTTGATGTGTAGGTCCTAAAACATTATTACTAGGTTAGCAAGGTCATTTTACGTCTCTTATCTTTACGTTTAACTCATTTACGACACTAGACTACATGTTAGGCTCTAGCTTAGGTCATAGATTTTCGGGGTGTTACATTATCTCCCCCTCGGGAACATTCATCCCCAAATGATGATCTAAACACCAAACTAAGTTAGAAACTCTAGACTAACAGCCCATTATGCATGTAACATCAAAAATGTGCTAAACTTACAAATGCACTATTCACAACATGCACTATTCAAAAGGAGGAAACTTCAACTCCATTTCACAACATGGCCAATGCAATACAAGAAAGTAGGAACTACGTCTACGAACCCAACATGCATGGAATACAACAGAAATCATGTTCATAGAGGAACTACCTTCTCCTACCAAAAGCAAGTTCAACACCACAATATGGAGCCAACATGTCATATCATCGTAATTATAATTAAGCATGTTCATCATCTCACCTCATGAAGTCAAAAATGCAATCTTCATACTAAAATGCAAATCAATATGAGGATCATATAATCCATGAAAACACAATTTATACTAAACATGAATTCTCACAAGAACATGCACAACAAAAGGAAATCATGGGAAACTCATACAATACACATGACTCCCAAAACACTAAAAACTCAAGAGGAATTACTTACCTCAAGTTTGAATAGGAGTAGAAGGAAAAAGATGAGGATAACAGAACTTCATATCGGCCTCCCTGTAGCACTCTCAACTAAGTGGTTCCTCCATAAAACCTTAACGGAGGCTACTTCCTTATTTCTCAACCTCTTCACTTGTTGGTCCAAAATTTCTACCGAAACCTCTTCATAGGATAGACTCTCATCAACTCCTAAACCCTCTAAAGGAAGGATGGATACCAGATCACCAATGCACTTCTTAAGCATGGAAACATGAAACACCGAGTAAACCAGAGCCAACTCACTAGGCAAGTCTAATTCATATTCAACTTTACCAACATGTTTCAAGATTTGATATGGGCCCACATACCGGGGACTAAGCTTCCCCTTCTTACCAAACCTCATCATACCTTTCATAGGTGTGATTTTCAAGTAGACCCAATCACTAACCTCAAATTCTAGATCCCCCTTTCTAACATCGGCATAAGACTTTTGCCGACTTTGGGTCTTCTTCAACCTCTCTCTAATGAGTCAAACTTTTTCAATGGCCTCATAAACTAACTCGGGACCAATTTGGGCAAATTCACCTACTTCAAACCAACCAACCAAAGATCTACACCTCCTACCATAAAGTGCTTCAAACGGAGCCATGGCAATGCTTGAGTGGTAACTATTGTTGTAGGAAAACTTTATCAATGGGAGATGGTCATCCCAACTACCCTTGAAATCTATCACACATGCCCTCAACATGTCCTCTAAGTTTTGAATGGTGCGTTCCGCTTGACCATCCATTTGAGGGTGGAAAGTGGTACTAAGCTTAACATTAGTACCAAGCCCTTTTTGGAATGCCTTCCAAAAGTGTGAAGTAAATTGAGTACCCCGATCTGAGATGATAGATAAGGGAACCCCATGCAACTACAATATCTTATTGATGTACAACTTGGCATAGTCTTCCGCTGAAAATGAAGTCTTGATGGGAATAAAGTGGGCAGACTTTATCATTCTATCAACAATAACCCAAATAGAATCATGTTGCCTTCGAGTATGAGGCAACCCCACAATAAAATCCATATTCACATCATCCCACTTCCAAGTGGGAATATCAGTATTTTGGGACAATCCTCAGGGCCTTTGATGCTCGGCCTTAACTTGTTGGCAATTCAAACATTTCGCTACAAAACCCTCTATATCATTTTTCATACCATTCCACCAATAGACTTCCCGTAGATCACAATACATCTTGGTGGCATCCAGATGAATAGAATACTGCAAACCATGAGCCTCTTCTAAAATTTGCTCTCTTAAGCCATCAACATCCGAAACACATAATCTACCTTGGTACGTAAGCAGCCTATCTCCCCCTTGGGAGAAAGCCTCAATGGATTTCCCAAGTACTAATTTTTTCAACTCCGTCAAAATAGGGTCAAGTTTTGTTTAGACTTTACATCTACAACAAAAGACAATTCGAAACTATGATGGACCATGAAACCACCCTCAGTGGAATCCATTAGTTGGACACCTAACCGGGCAAACCTATGCACATCACGAACTAACTCCTTCTTCTCATCTTCTACATAAGCCACGCTACCCATAGACATTCAACTTAAGGCATCCGCAACCACATTAGCTTTGCCGGGGTGGTAAAGGACACTCATGTCATAATCATTCAAAAGTTCCAACCACCTTCTTTGTCGAAGATTTAAGTCTTTTTGGATAAGCACATATTGAAGAATCTTGTGGTCGGTGAAAACATCAACATGGACCCCATATAGGTAGTGCCTCCAAATTTTCAAGGCAAACACCACCGCTGCTAATTCTAGATCATGGGTCAGATAATTCTTTTCATGTACCTTGAGTTATGAATCATAGGCAATCACTTTGCCATGTTGCACAAGGACACATCCCAAACCCACTCGAGAAGCATCACAATATACCACAAACCCCTCGGTACCCTCCGATAAGGTCAACACCTGAGCATATGTAAGTCTATCCTTCAATACTTGGAAGCTTTTCTCACAAGCCTCCGATCACACTAACTTAGCTTTCTTTCGAGTCAAGGCCGTCAATGGAGAAGCAATAGAGGAGAAACCTGATGAGTCCACAAATTGGACTCATTTAGGGCTTTATTTTAATAGAAATAGTGTCCTCAAAGGCTTATTTAGTCTAAATATCTGATGAAAACACTTCAGTTTCAGGTATTTGAAGTTTGAAAGAAAGCATGGACACTACCTCGTAAAAAGGAACGAAAAGGCTGAAATGAACGAGAAAATTAAGGTTGAGGATCACCGAGTCCACTTGGCGAGTCGCCAAAGGGTCTCACCTCACCTTTTGTTCTAGTGTGCTGAGCCTGAAGGAAAGGATCAAGTCGACGAAAAAAGGGATCAATCGGCGCATCACCGAGAAGTTCCTCAAAGCAGTACTATATCACCTAATGACCTAGAGCACGACGATGCCGAAGGATGGTGAAAGACGGTGATGCACTACACCAAAGGGCGAATCGCCGAGTTTATCGGTGATTTCGACTAGTGTCACTGAATGATCTGCTGCAACACAGATTTTTGAAAACTATAAATACTCGTTGAGAGTTATAACTTAGATCAGATTTTAGTATCCTAAAATTTTCAATATAGAACAATTAATATAATTTTAGTACTTTTTCTTTGAGTTTGAGAGGGTTTTGAAACTTGGAGAAGAAGAGGGTTTCATCTCCAAAGATTTGGACTTGGGTCTCTTGGATTCTTCATTCTTGGCCTATAAAAAGACTTAAATCTTCATGCCCATTTGAATGCAAGCTCATTTAGGTATAAATTTATATCTCTTGATGTGTGGCTAAAAACCCCGATTCTTAGGGTATGATTTAACAAATATGTGTTGAGATTATTGTTGAGTTTTGCTTGCTGATAGGTTAGATGTATTTTAATGGTGATTTCACCTAGCGGTTGTGGTTTAATTTAATGGGTTTGTAGTTGCAAATACAAAACCACCCATGTGTTTTCGGCTTGCTCGTTAGAGAGGTCACGAAACCAAGACCTCTAGATTGATGGTCTAAGGAATGGGTCGACATAAGGTTCAGCCCGAGAGGGTGAGCACTAGTCCCATATCCTAACACTCAGCTCGAGAGAGTAAGTGGGGTAAGGCATAGGTTGGCCTTCATGCGGCAAATGGGTGTCCGAAAGGAACCCATTTGAAACGGGGTAACTTGCCCGAGAGGGAACTTATTTCCATCTAAAGTTTAGCCTTGTCACTATTATCTTGCAAATTTCCTATTGAAAGCATGTATCCAATGATTTATACCAATATATATTGCGGTCACATCCCAAGAATCCCCTCTCATTTATAGATTTCTTTGTTATGTTTAGCGTTTTTGCTATACTTGTGACAAAACCCCCAAATTGATATTTTACACTTTTATGTCCCCCTTTAATTTACAATGTTTTTAATCGTTAATGTCTTTAGCTACAACTAGTTAGAACTTAATTTTATTCTTCTATTAATTCTCGAAACCACTCCCTTGGGACTCAATCCCAACCCTTGGTTGAGTTATTATACTATTACACGATCGTAGACACTTGCATCAGAAGTTTTATCGTTGATTACAAAAACATCAAAATGGCACCGCTGCCGGGGAGTGGTGTTATTTGAGAATTCTTAGATTAGTAAAATCTTTATTCTTATTAGTTGTAGTCTACTTACCTATTTTTTAGTTTTGTTTGTGTGCTGTGTGAATATTTCAGAAAGCATAAGTGTTAATGGTAACAACAGTAGCCAAGTGGGTCGCCAAGACGACATCGGAAATCTCAACGATGTCCAAGAGCCCAACATCAATGGCCCCCATCTCATGGGAGGTGTTGGATCTATCCGCTTACCTCCAGCCAAGGAAAATGCAGTGTTCCACATAACAAGCACCATGTTGCAACTGAAGGGACTTTTCAGTGGACTAGCTCATGAGGATCCTCACGAGCATCTTCAAAACTATGTAGATGTGTGTGGACCATTGTCGTTCAAAAATATTTCTCAAGAGTCGATCCGGTTAAGGCTATTTCCTTTTTCGTTGATGGGATAGACTTGCAAGTGGCTAGCTGAACTACCACGTGAATCCATCACTTCTTGGGAGGAGTTGGTGACCACATTTCAAGTGCAATTTTTCCCTCCGTCAAAGATGATGTCGCTGCGGGATAGCATCCAGAGCTTTAAACGTCTAGAAGGAGAGCCTCTACACGAAACTTGGCGAAGGTTCAAAAAGTTGGTGCTACAATGCCGAACCCACGGTTTGCTGGACAACGTGCTACGTCAATACTTTTACCGGAGTTTAGATTCAGTAAATAAAGGTATCGCTGACCAACTTTCTCCTGGAGGCTTAATGTAGCAACCGTATACAGTAGCAGCCCAGCTTTTAGATGGTATGACAACTATCAACAGAGCATGGTACACTCGTGAGGACCAAGTTTCCCCTCTCACTTTCAAGCTATCCAAAGAGCATATTGAGAAAGACAATGAGAGAGACCAGAACATGGCCAAAATCATGATACAGCTTGATATTCTATCCAAAAATGTCACGGGGGCCAATGCCTGTGGTGTCAACGTTGTGGGGGTCGGCGGAACTAATCCTGAGGAGATGAAGTTTAAAGCCTTGTATAACGAGGAGGTAAATTTTCTGGCCAACCAAGGCGGTGGCTACCGCTCAAATTACCCAAGGCAGGGTGGTAACCAAAGTTGGTCTAGAGATGAAGGTTGGAAGCACCGAGATTGTGAATGGAGGGACCGTAATCCAAATTAGAAGGATGGGGAGAAAGATAGATACGTGCCTCCCCATAAGTGCCAGAAGCCAAAGGATTCGGACGGTGGTAGGTCTGGGGATATGTTTTCACGCATCCTCAACAAAGTTGAAGCATCAGACAAAATGCTAAAAGGCATGAAAGAAGATGTGTCTACCTTTAGCCAGACCGTTACCTCTCATTCAGTTTCAATCAAGCAGTTAGAGATCCAGATGGGTCATATCTCGTCGCACCTAAATCTGAGACAGCCGGGGGTTTGCTCAGTGATACCATCGCTAACCCCAAGAATGAGGCTTAGAAGAAATCATGCGTCGGGCCACAATGTTAACTAAGGCGCTGTTTGGAAGGCAACCCAAAACCATTTATTGCTTTCTTTTGCTTTGATAAAATAATGGTATGTTGATTGTACTGATGAAAGTATGGAGAGTGAACGAAAAGTTCAGATAGGCAAGTGATGAATCCAGTCGGTGAGTCACCGAAAGGGTCGGCGAATCTGATCTTATGCACCGTTTGACTCTAGACATCGTCAACATTGGAGTCTGTAAAACTTGGCGAGCTTTGGAAATTATTGGCGAATCGCCGACAATAATGGCGACCTCGATGTAGACCGCTCTTCGGAGTCTCACATGAGATGCAGATCCTGTTTCATTAGGCGAAGTTAGTAATCACTTGGCGCTTCGCCGAGTGATTGGGCGAGCCTGACTCACATCGCTGAATGGGTGGTAACTGAATAGTTTTTGCAAGTAACAGGTTTAAAAGTTCTACTTCATTCATTTCTTCTCATTTTTTTTCATCCTATCAAACTCACACCTGCACTTTAGCTTTATATTTCTTGCAATTTTAAAGTATTCTAAGTGTCAAATTGTGAGCGAATTTGGATCGCATTGCTGCCTAGCACGTCAGTACAATCTAATTCAACACCAAAGGTTGGTAATCGAAACCCTCAGTTATTTTATCAAAAATTGTACTCATTTGCATAATGATTGATAGTATAAAATATAAGTTGAGTCTCTGAGTTACTGGGATTGCATGTATTATTGATTATGATTCAGTAGCTTTCGCGTGATTTGAGGGACTCCCATTCGACTGTGCTTTGAATTGAATTTTTTTACGCAGGAGAAAATGTGAAACTTCTATGGGTCTTCGTTGAAATTATGTTATTTAAGCCTAAATTGCATTATCTGGGTTGCGGGGTGAAATTTGAAAGAAATGGGTTGAAAATAGACATGTTTGGTTGTTCGGCAAGATAAACAAAACTCGCCGAATTGCTCGACGGTTCACCTAATATCCTCATTTCTCCTTTGACTAGATGCTATATGTATCGATTGATCTATCGCTTTCGGCGGTCAGCCTAAATCACAAACCATACTCAGGGACTCGCCGAAAGACCCTTTGTTCACTTTTTGTTTGCGCCCTTGTATCATTCGTACATCATTTTCAACGAATAACCTAGCTAGATAAGCACTTCACCAACCAGTTTGGTGAAGCAATTCTGCACATGGAACCGTCCCTTCTCATATTTAAATTATTGTCTAACTTGTATTCGAAGTCTTTGCAGAAATGGCTAGACCAAAAGTCACAGGGAGAAATGAACCACCCCGGAATGTAAGAGCACGTGAGTTTAAAGAAGATGAAAAGAAAGCAGAGCTAGCCAGACAAAGGAAACATACCAAGGAAGCTAAGGCTACAAGGAGGATTCCTATTGATCCCACCATTCCTCCGTGGAGACGTGGATTCTACACAACCATAGATTTTTTTTGGCGGCTCATGACGTGGATAGAATGGGTGAGGCTAACATCATTGCAGAAGCTAAGGCAAATGAAAACAATGCGAACCAGAATGGAAACACTTTAGGAGCTATTTTTTTATATCAAGCCGATGCATCAAACACCAATGCACAGGCAGATGAAGCGAATGCATAAACAGGACCCCCTATTTACCTTCCACTCTAAGTTTCTTTATTTTTACTGCTTAATATTTTATCACTTGCATTTGAGGAGAGACGCTTTTATTGTGGTAGGGTGAGGCCCACACCTTTGATATTGTTTTGAATGTTGTTTTTGGTATACACTTGGGTTGTCTAGTTAATATTGGATTATTTGTTTTGCGATTTTTTGAGATTAGGGCTCTCTTTTGGGTTTAAGTGAAAAATAATTTTGACCCTTCCGAAAGATGTTCATTTTTCAAAAAAATTCGCCACCTCTTGTGTTGAAAGTGGTTGTTCTTGTACAAATTCAAGTCTCGATTTTGATCAATACCGATGACTTGAATAGTGCTCTCAATTGAACAAACATGAACGTGCAGCTGTGACAATACCAAATGAAGTTGGATAGACAATATGTGAACTCTTTGCATCTCGTTGTGATTAGCTATTTATCGAATTGATTATCTTGTAATGACCGTTGCACACTAGCGAAAGTGTGTGGTCTTGTTTGACTTAAGTGTCGATGCCTTGTGTGATGAGCTTACTTTGAACCTTGCATGAATAAACCTTGAATTTACCCCGTTAGTCTGATTGATTTAGTAAGGTGTGCTCTTGAAATGATCTTAGGCAACTTTTGAAGAGTGTGAGCAAAATTTGACATATACCTATTTTGTGGCCTACCCGTGAGCGTGTGAAATTCTCTTGAACACCCTTTGAGCCTTATCTTTCTTTGGAAGAACCTTAATGAACCCTACACCTTACTTGACCCGCTACCTATAATCCTCTTGATTTGTGGTTTAGTGAATAACCAACTTAGACCAAAAGCCTAAGTAGGAGGTGTGGTGAAAAGGAAAAGGAGAAGTCAAGAAGTGCAAGAAAAGTCTCCCTTGACCCATGGTATTGAGGAACAATGGAAACCCTCCATGAAAAAAAAAGTTATGGAATAAAAGTACAAAAGAAATTGGGTTTCCAAGATGACGTAGAAGCACTAGAAAAAGAATTAATAAAGGAAAAGAAGGGAATGCCTTGAGAATACCACATCTCATAAGGAAAAAGTCACTGAGCCTAAATGATCATACCTTTGCACTTGACCCCATTACAAGCCTTAGAAAGACCTTTTTTATCTTGAGTGAGCCGAACCGAAGATCAATTGGAAAATAAGGGCAAGCCTATGGGTGAAAACATGCATTGTGTTCCTCTTTTTGAGTGTGAGCGTTGCATCTGATTCCTGATCTTGAATTGATTAACCTCTGTGTGTGAATATGGAATCATTCTTTATGTAAGGGCATTTAGATACTTTTTGTTGAGCTTGAACTTGCACAAGTAGCAAGTATTGCGAGCATGCGAATCTTTGGTAATGGTGTGTCACAACTTGAATCTTTGAGTACACAATTTATCTTTGCATGAGTAATTTGAGTCTTGTTGTGTATGTTCATGATTTAGTCTTGTGTAGCACTATTTGAGACATCCTATTTGAACTGCTGAACTCGAGTTTTACTTAAGGACAAGCAAAAGTTTAAGTTGGGGTGTTGATGAGTCCACAAATTGGACTCATTTAAGGCTTTATTTTAATAGAAATAGTGTCCTCAAATGCTTATTTATTCTAAATATCTGATGAAAACACTTAAGTTTCAGGTATTTGAAATTGAAGGAAAGCATGGGCATTACTTCGCAAAAAGGAACAACAAGGCTGAAAATAATGAGAAAATGAAGGCTTGAGGATCGTCGAGTCCACTTGGCGAGTCGCCGAAGGGTCTCACCTCGCCTTTTGTTCCAGTGTGCTAAGCCTGAAGGAAATGATCAAGTCGGCGGAAAAAGGGAGCAGTCGGCGCATCGCCGAGAAGTTCCGCAAAGCAGTAATATTTCGCCCAATGACCCAGAGCACGACGATGCCTAAGGATGGTGCAAGACGGCAATGAACTACACCAAAGGGAGAATCGCCGAGTTGATCGGTGATTCTAAATAATGTCACAGAATGATCCGCTGCAGCATAGATTTTTGATATTTTTGCTCTAAGCTTGAGAGGATTTTGAAACTTGAAGAAGAAGAGGGTTTCAACTCCAAGGATTTGGACTTCGGTCTCTTGGATTCTTCATTCTTGGCCTGTAACAAGACTTAAATCGTCATACCCATTTGAATGCAAGCTCATTTATGTATAAATTTCTATTCCTTGATGTGTGGCTAAAAACCCCAATTCTTGGAGTGTGATTTAGCAAATATGTGTTGACATTATTGTTGGGTTTTGCTTGCTGATAGGTTAGATGTATTTTAATGGTGATTTCACCTAGCGGTTGTGGTTTAATATAATGGGTTTGTAGTTGCAAATAAAAAACCACCCATGTGTTTTCGGCTTGCGAGAGAGAGAAAGGTCGTGAAACCAAGACCACTAGACTGATGGCCTAAGGAGTGGATCGACATGAGGTTCATCCTGAGAGGGTCAGACCTAGTCCCATATCCTAACACTCAGCTCGAGAGAGTGAGTGGGGTAAGGCGTAGGATGGCCTTCATGCGGCAAATAGGTGTCCGAGAGGAACCCATTTGAAACGGGGTAAGTTGCCCGAGAGGGAACTTATTTCCATCTAAAACTTAGCCTAGTCACTATTATCTAGCAAATTTCCTATCGAAAGCATGTACCCAACGATTTATACCAATATATATTGCGGTCACATCCCAAGAATCCCCTCTCATTTATAGATTTCTTTGTTATTTTTACTGTGTTTGCTATACTTGTGACAAAAACCCCAAATCGATATTTTACACTTTTGTATCCCCTTTTAATTTACAATGTTTTTAATCGTTAATGTCTTTAGCTACGACTAGTTAGAACTTATTTTTATTTTTCTATTAATTCTCGAAACCACTCTCTTGGGACTCGACCCCAACCCTTGGTTGGGTTATTATACTATTGCACGATCGTAGACACTTGTATCGAAAGTTGTGTCGTTGATTACGCAAACATCAAAACCCTCAACAAACCTCCTATAGTAACCGGCCAAACCCATAAAGCTCTTAATATCGGTAGGAGTTAGAGTTCTATGCCAACCCTTTACAGTATCCGTCTTCTTCGGATCTACTTCAATACCCATGCACGACACAATATGACCAAGGAAGGCAACCAACCTTAGCCAAAACTCACATTTAGTGAACTTAGCATATAATTGGTGGTCTTTAAGGACTTGCAATTCGATTCTCAAATGATCCACATGTTCACCCTCACTTCTTGAGTAGATCAAAATATCGTCAATAAAAACGATTACAAATGAGTCAAGATATTTCCTAAATACCCTATTCATTAGGTCCATGAATGCCGTCGGGGCATTTGTCAACCCAAAAGACATAACCATGAATTCGAAATGTGATGACCCTAAAAATAAACTAGTGAAACTAGAGTCTCACATGTTATTATATAGTTGGTAATCGTGTATAAATGGTTAAAAATGGTGTTATAAGTCAGTTTAGTGGTTTTAGAGGTCAAACGTCAGGAGACGTCCATGACGTCCAAAAACTAGTCTTTTGGTGCTAGTGTGTTCTAGTGTGTTGTCATTGATATTGATGTGTCGTTTTGAAGGTTAAATCATAAGGAGGTTGTTCCAATGTGTAGTTGGACATGGGTAGGGGGTGAACGTCCAGGTACGACTCCCCAAGGACCACCCTAAGGGTCCTTGAGGAGGACCCTAAGTTCAACCCCCAAGGCTGCCCCAAATGAAATGATTCACCACAAAGTGGTGACCCACAAATGGGGTTCACTTCCCATAGGTCCATCCACGGTTCGTGGATAGCCTCCATAGGCCAACACTTAGGTTTTGGGGCTTAACTCCATTTGGTACCCCCTACAGTACCAAACCACGGATGCACAGCACGGGGCCATCAATCCATCCACGGTTCGTGGATGGTCGCCGTGGTTTGGCACATGTGTTGTTGTCATTTAAGTCGGCCATGGTGAGGGGTGAATTGGTAAATTCACCCCAAGTCTTTTAAAGTGTGGGGTTGGTTGTTTTAAGTTATTTTAGGTATTTTAAATGTATTAAAAGTGTTTTGTTCATTTTTTTCTATTTTATTATCACAAACCCCAATTTCAAACTACATTCCTCTCCAAAACAAACTCTCTCTAGAAACTCCATAGAAATTGAAGTCTCCAAGCTTTCATGGTCCAATTCTTCAAGTTTTCAAGAGGATTTTCGTGGGCATTCAATCTCTTAGGTATGGTGATCCTTTATCCTAGATTATTCTTCCTTTCAAGGACCCCAATCAAAAAAAATTCAAGGTTTTTCAAATACACAAAAACCATATTTCGAATTCTAAGCATGGGTTCTTGCATTAAACGATTTCAAAGGATGGTTTATGATGTTATCAATGTTAATTGATGATTTATTGAAGAAAAACTCCATGGACCCATGTATTCCTTGAATTTCTAAATTTGGCAACAATGTAGGTGTATTGATTATGATTCAATGATGCTATATTCATGTTTAGATTGTTGTAGACTATTGATTTATATCATCTTCTATATCGAATTGTGAAGAATTGTTATTGAATTGGGCTATGGTGGTCATAGCATTGAAAGGATGATTTGTGATCTAATCTTCATGTTTTAGTAGAATTGTTCTTGTATGGATTGATCCACTTGAAAGGTGGAGATGGTTATATATTGAATGTATTGTGACCATGGCCATGAAGGCATTAGATGGTGAATTGAAGTATTACTATGTTGTTGTATATATGGATTTATAATGTGAAGATGTTTATGTGATCTCAATGATGATCTTGTATGAAGTATTATTGTGTGTGATTGATAGTATACTCTCTCTCTTAACACTCATGAATTACAATGATGGAATGTGAAGTGCCTTATATCGTTATTGTGATCTCTTGACGTGGTAGACTTAGGTGCCTCTTCTTGATGAATAAAAAGCTTCTTGAATAATGAATGATGGAATGTCTTAGATTGGTAGACCTAATATGGGTAGCCTTTCTACTTTCGAATGATGAGGTATTCTAGGCTAAAACCTTAAATTGGTAAACCTAGTGTTGGTAGCCTCTCCTAAGGAGTCTAGAACTCTATGTGAATGTGAACCCTATGAGCGGTAGACCTAATGGTGGTAGCCTTCTTCTTGTGTGAAATGATGTACCTAGGAGCAGTAGACCTAATGGTTGTGGCCCTTCCTAAGGAAGGTCAATGAACTATCCTCTATACCTTGAATCGGTAGACCTAATAGTGGTGGCCCTTCTTGTGTATGTGTCTTGGGTCGGTAGGCCTAATGTTGGTGGCCCTCTCAAGCACACTTCTATATTGATAATGCAAATACTCTACGAGAACTAAGGCTAAGCACCGAGTGGATATGGTTAAGATGGTGGCTCTTCCCAATGTTAGGCTAAGAGTCCACTGAACATCTTTGGATATCCCCTAAACTATGTGCCTACATAGGATGTGCATTAGTGCTACCCTTGTCAAGTAGAACACCTCTTTATGGTGTGGGGATAGAACACCGGATTCCATGATTTAGTTCTCATGGTCTATGTCGGTTAATGCATATTCCCATCTTCTGAGATGTGCACTCTAGTTACTTGATAGGTTCTACAAAGTGTAGGTAGTAGTATGGGATGCTATCTATACATTGCACGAGTCGGCTTTGAAGGTACTATAGTGAGTTCTCTAAGCCTTAATGGCTAATGAATGAAAGTCCTCTAAAATGCATGAATGTGTCCTAAATGAATTTAATGATGAATGTCGGCTTATTGTCTAAATGAAATGGTTGAATGAATGGCTTATATCGATAAATTGAGTCAGTCGGCATATTGTCTTGTAATGTAAAGGTTCTTGTCTATTGTAGCCTTGAGGAATGCCTAGGTGTGTATGAAGAGGTTGTATGGGCGGCCACTTCATATCTTACTTAGGTGTGTCTTAGGGTAACTTTAGATAGAGGTCCTAGGATAGTGATATGACTTATTTGACGGATATACTTATGTGTTGTAAGTTGGTACTAGTTTAGCATGATTACTTATAATGTGAAGCATGATAAATGGTAAGTTCACTTTTGGTGATCTTAAGGTGGTACCTTAGTGTGGGTGGTGGTATGGGACGCTATCCATACATTGCACAAGGTGTTGCCTAAGGGTTACTTGAAGGGAAAGGCTAAGGGTAAAGGAAATAGGTTATATGTGTTGAACATGTCTATATTGTAATAAAGGACTTGCATGTTGGTTGTGTTGATTATTATGCCTCTATTATCATGTTTATGAAGCTTTATCAAAAAAATGGCATACTAGCATGACTTTCAAACAAATGTCCCTTTTAAAGCATGTTTTTGCATTGTCATCGTACTTAGTACATTTTTGTGTGCTAATCCATATTTCTTCTATTTTTCTATAAGTGTATGTTGTGGTAACTAGGAGGTTCTCTAGATTTGGAGTTTGCTTGGATTGCTATCTTCCTAGTCTTGGTATGTCCTCATATGTTCGAGGACACATGTTTTTAGAAGTTTCTTAGTTCATGTAATAGACTATTAGTTTCCACTTCGATTGTAAAGGGTCGTGTCCCTATTATGTTTTGAGACTTGTGTCTAAGATGGTCATGTGAGACTTAGTTTTCCGCTTGCGTATAAAGATTTTTAAATGTTGATGACTTTTAAGTATTATGAGTTTTAATTCCTTATGATTTTTATTACCTATGCGATGAATGAATTCTATGAGGCTTGTATTAGACCTCCGAGAGGTCAAGTACGCCATGTTACGACTAGGGGGTGCTCTCGGGTCATGACAAACTTGGTATCATAGCATAAGGTTTTTGAAAATGGTTTTTAGGTTCAAAATCTCACAAGCCACGTCTATTAGAGTCTTGTTCATCGGTGTGAGTCGCGACACATCTATGAGCGAGAGGCTATAGGACGTTAGAAGTTACACTTCTTTCATTATTCTTGAAGTCGTGCCTTAGAGTGTAGTACTATAAGTGTCCTTTTCGTAATCCTTTCTCTTGTGTTTATAGGATATGAATACAAGGGTTAACCCTAGGAGAGCGGAAGAGGAGAATGTGGATGGGGGAGTTCCTCCCCAATGTCCTCAAGGCAACCAAGTTCAACAAGGTGATCAAGTGCCTCAAGAGAATGAAGATTCGGTGGTTCCCCCGGACATGACCAATGAGGAGATTAGAGCGGCTTTTCTCACCCTAGACCGAGCCATGACGGCTCAAGCAAATAGAGATGTGGGGCCTAAGATGAATGCTATTGAGAGTACCATGGCCTCAAGATTGAGAGACTTTGTGAGGATGAATCCTCCTATCTTTCTTGGCTCTAGAAAGGGAGAAGATCCCCAAGAATTCTTGGATGGTGTTTATAAGATTGTAGGTGCTATGGGAGTAACTTCTAGGGATAAGGTGGAGTTGGCTTCATACCAATGGAAGGAAGTGGCCCAAGTGTGGTTCACACAATGGAAAGCCAATAGGCCGGTTGAAGCGGGTCCTATAGAATATGAGGAGTTTAAGGGAGCTTTTCGTAGTAAGTACTTTCCCCGTGAGAAGAGGGAGGTTAAGGTTGAAGAGGTTATAAACCTTAGGCAAGGTAACATGAGTATGGAGGAATATTCCTTGAAGTTTACCTTATTGTCTAAGTATGCTCCATTCTTGGTGTCTAACCCTAGAGATGAGATGAGTAGATTTGTTACCGGAGTGTCCGATCTAGTGAAGGAAGAGTGTCGTACAGCAATGCTCCATGATGACATGAATATCTCTAGACTTGTTGTATATGCTCAATCTATTGAGGAGTCTAAACTTGAGAGGAAGGGTAAAGAGTTGAAGAGGGGTAGATCTGATGAGCAAGGTCAATCTAGGTTCAAGAAAAGAGCTCCTAACCAAGATTCCTCAAGTGCTCCCAAGGTCAACCAAGAGAGAGGTGGTGTATCTCAATTTTCTAAACCTACTTGCCACAATTGTGGAAAGAAACATTTTGGGAAATGTCTAGCCGGTACTAGCGGGTGCTATGGGTGTGGGAAGAATGATCACCAAGTGAAGGATTGTCCTACTCTTATGACTAGAGGAAGGGATGCCAAACAAGCTTCACTCAATGGACCAAATCTTGATGCTCAAAAGAAGACTCGTTTCTATGCTCTTCAAGCTAACAAGGACAAGGAGCTAATCCGGATGATGGTGCCGGTAAGTTATAGTTCCTTGTTTCGTGATGAGATCCTTATGTGTTTTTTCATGTTGTCCTTAGTTGGGTTTTCTTCTAAGTGGGGGATGGTATGTTGAATAGTAAGGTTGTTGAGAGTGTTAATATCCTTATCTCTTCCCTTCTATTCTTATTCAAGCTTGTGACCAAGAGTTCCTAGTAGCTTGTTGCATGTTATGGAGTCATGTGTGAATTTGTGTTTCCATGGATCCCTTATGTTATGCATGTTCTAGTTGAATTCTTGTTAAGTGAGAAAATGAGTTTTCATGAATTGTGTTCCTCTTGTTGATATGCATCTATGATGAGTTGCCTAAATGTTGCATGAGTTGACTTATTGAGCATGCCTATATGTGTTTTTGGAAATGTTGCATAATTGTGCTTTATGAGAAATTGCATAATGTGCCTAATGGTTGTATAATGAGCATGATGTGATTTGGAGAAGGAAGTTCCTCCAATGAAATGAGAAATGGTAAGGTTTGATGCATAAGGAGTTGTTAGATGTATTCCTACTTTCTTGAATTGCATGAAGTTGTTTGAACCTAGTTTATGTGGAGTTGATGTTCCTCCTAGCTATCTGTGATGTTTATGATGTCGTATGCATGATTGTGAGCTGCTAGTCTTGAGTCGTTACCCTTAATGTGTCTAAGTGTCATTCGAGGACGAATGTTACCAAGTAAGGGATAATGTGACGACCCAAAAAATGAACTAGTGAAACTAGAGCCTCACATGTTAGAATATAGTTGGTAATTGTGTATAAATGGTTTAAAATGGTGTTATAAGTCAGTTTAGTGGTTTTAGAGGTCAAACGTCGAGAGAAGTCCATGACTTCCGGAAACTAGTCTTTTGGTACTAGTGTGTTCTAGTGTGTTGTCATTGATATTGATGTGTCGTTTTGAAGGTGAAATCATAAGGAGGTGGTTCCTATGTGTAGTTGGACATGTGTAGGGGGTAAAGGTACGGGTACGACTCCCCAAGGACCACCTTAAGGGTCCTTGAGGAGGACCTAAGTTCAACCCCCAAGGCTGCCCCAATTGAAATGATTCACCACAAAGTGGTGACTTACAGATGGGGTTCACTCCCCGTAGGTCCATCCACATTTCGTGGATGGCCTCCGTAGGCCAACACTTAGTTTTTGGAGCTTAACTCCATTTGCCCCCCCCCCCCACAGTACCAAACCACGGATGCACAGCACAGGCCGTTAATCCATCCACGGTCTGTGGATGGTGGCTGTGATTTGGCACCTATGTTGTTGTCATTTAAGTCGGCCATCGTGGGGGGTGAATTGGTAAATTCACTTCAAGTCTTTTAAAGTGTGGGGTTGGTTGTTTTAAGTTATTTTAGGTATTTTAAATGTATTAAAAGTGTTTTATTCTTTTTTTTTAATTTCATTATCACAAACCCCAATTTCAAACTTGTATGTTGGTTGTGTTGATTATTATGGCTCTATTATCATTTTTATGAAGCCTTATCCAAAAAAAATGGCATACTAGCATGACTTTCAAACAAATGTCCCTTTTAAAGCATGTTTTTGCACGGTCATCGTACCTAGTATATTTTTGTGTGCTAATCCATATTTCTTTTATTTTTCTACAAGTGTAGGTTGTGGTAACTAGGAGGATCTCTAGCTTTGGAGTTTGCTTGGATTGCTATCTTCCTAGTCTTGGTATGTCCTCATATGTTCGAGGACACATGTTTTTAGAAGTTTCTTAGTTCATGTAATAGACTATTAGTTTGCACTTCGATTGTAAAGGGTCATGTCCCTATTATGTTTTGAGACTTGTGTCTAAGATGGTCATGTGAGACTTAGTCTTCAACTTGCGTATAAAGATTTTTAAATGTTGATGACTTTTGAATATTATGAGTTTTAATTTCTTATGATTTTTATTACCTATGCGATGAATGAATGCTATGAGGCTTGTATTAGACCTCCGAGAGGTCGAGTACGCCATGTTACGACTAGGCGGTGCTTTCGGGTCGTGACACGAAGTGACCGTACCGGGTTCTAAAGGTCGTTTTAGGAATGTCAACCCCTGTTACCATTAGTTGATTGTAACTCAAACGAAGATCTATCTTGCAGAAATAGGTAGCCCCTTTGAGTTAATCAAACAAATTGTCAATCCTAGGAAGAGTATACTTATTCTTTATAGTGACCTTGTTCAATTGGCTAAAATTGATGTTTTGCGTAATCAACGACATAACTTCCAGTACGAGTATCTACGATCGTGCAATAGTATAGTAACCCAACCAAGGATTGGGGTCGTGTCCCAAGGGAGCGGTTTTGAGAATTAATAGAAAAATAAAATTTAGTTGTAATTAGTCATAGCTAAAGACATTAACGATTAAACACATTGTAAATTAAAGGGGACACAAAAGTGTCAATATCAATTTGGGGATTTTGTCACGAGTATCGCAAAAACAACAAAAATAACAAGAAAATCAAGTATAGGGAAGAGTTCTTGGGGTGTGACCGCAATACAAGTTGAGATAAATAGTTGGGTACATGCTTTTGATTGGAAATTTGCAAGATAATAGTAACTAGGCTAAGCTTTAGATGGAAATAAGTTCCCTCTCGGGCTCGTGTTGGATTCTCTCAGTCATGGCATGATGTCCTTAGTTTTCGGACATAGACTACTTTATTCTCTTATTTTGGTGTCTTTAATACTCTTAGACTTAGTATTTTGAAAACAGGTGTCCTTGATGTGATGACTTTCAGGTTTTGAGGATAATATGTAATAGACTTTAGAGGTTTATTTGATTGGTTACTTTAGTAAGAGTGAGCTTCCGCATATGGTTTGTATTTCGTAAGTTTAACATATATATATATGTTGGGTTTGGATTCGTTGGTTCACCCACCTAAGAGATTAAGTGTGGGTGCCACTCATGACTCGCTTTGGGTCGTGACAAACATAAGAAAAAGAATAATTAAAAATACACATATTTATGAAAAGAAATTTTAAAATAAAGTTTTATTATCTGTGTTGGTCCTCACTCTCTCAAAGAGAGTGAAATACACTCACTATGCCACGTAAGCGTCTAGGGAGTAAATTATGTCAGTTTTAAACAATTCAATGGACAGGGGATAGGACACCCATAAAGTTGGAGTATGTAGTTGAAATTTCGGGTATAGGTTGAGGGGACTTTAGACCATTTTCTCCATTTTTATTGGGTTGTTTCAATGCTTGGATCTATTCTTTGCTACAATGTCATTTGATGGAGTAAAAGCAACAATCAGAGAAAAGAAAAAATACTGCAATAGATTGTTCTTGAGTGAAATGCAACATCGATAAAAGTTTATTTTTGGTAGATTTATAATGGTGTGTTTTAACTCTATTAATCGTACTTTTGTTTGAAAAATTATTAGCTATCAAAGTATATTAAAAAAAGCTTAAATAAGTGAAGTTTCAATAATTTACTATAACTATCGAAAATAGGAAGAAAATATCAAATTCCAAGGTTATAGGAAATCTAATGACTTAAACAATGGTTGAAAGAGTTATAAACCTCAATAATCGGATCGTATTGCTTAGTTTTTGATGGTTCAAGCGAAAGAGATCATGTAAGGGGTGAAGGAAGGAAGAGAATGGAGGAGATGAGTGTGGGATGAGAAATTGAGTGAAAGTATGTTGAATTGGACTGAAAGCATTATTAGGGGATTGATTGTGTGTACAGATACACAATTGCTCTATTATAAGCTATTTTTTTAAGATGTATCATCTCACATATGGTACAAATGAAGAGAAGTTGATCGCATAGTAAGCACCCCTCACTTCCAACTTAAAGGGTGTTTAGTTCAAGACACCAAAGGAGTAATGGTGGAGCTCCTAGGAGGAAGGTTGGAAAAAAACATGATACAAAGTTCTTAAATAGTGGAATAACATGAAACCATTTGGAAGTATAAGTAAGATTATGACATACAATATTATGAAAGTTGCCTATATAAGTAGGTTTCCAAAATATAAATCATGTTTTGACAACTAAACATCCAAACATCTAAATGAGAAAAAGGGGCTATTTTCACTCTTTTCTTCAATAGTCTACTTTAAATTGTTTTCAACATATTTGAGTTTTGTATAGTGAGAGTTTCATATGTAAATGTCCTCTAAAGAAATTAACCTCCATACAAAGGTAAATTAAATTCTGTCTGGTTCCATGTACTTATTGCTTTATACATTTAAACACTCTTTGAAAAAACGTTTAATAATACAAGTTTCATGACTAAGTTGCCTTTATTTGCGAGCGTTTGGTCTCTAAGTTTTTGAACTTGTTTCTAGAGAGATAAATAAGAAAAATGCAGATAGATGATAAGATGGTGTATATATACAAAAAGCCAAAACAAGCAAGGAATTCTAGGAAGTCTGATGTCTGCCTTTAAAAGGCAACAAAATTGGTAAGGATTAGCAGTAGAAATAAATATCTTACCCATCGGATGAACAATAGCAAGTAATTCTAATGACTTGAGTTGCATCCAAAATATCTCCCAGGTGCTAATATATTCTTCCTACATATGAACATTCTGCTAACTGGCCATAACAGCCCAAATGCAGATAAAAAAGCCCTGCCCCCTGTATTAGAGGTTAAACAGATATCTAAGATCTTCTACAGTTAGTCGACTAGCTGTGCCTCCACTTTGATCTTCACCAAAAGCAGATGCAACCATGTTCCTCTTGTCCTCCTGAAATTACAAGTCCAAAGATTAAACTACAATGAACACCACACAAGATACGAGTGCATTTAAACTGCATTAGAGGTGCTTAGAGCCTCAATCCTCCAAATAATAAGGACGGGATTTGAGAAGGTAGAAGGCCAGAAACAGACAAACTTGTGCAATTTCACTTTGACCTCCTCGAGAACCCTGAATCTAGCCTAAAATTGCATCATGACATAAAAGCATGCAGTTCAACTAAATAACAAACAGAAAAAATGTGGATTCCAACAGATGCAGTGACAGCGTATTAAGTGAGGTAAACCTGGAGAGCTATTATTCGATCTTCAACTGTATCTTTGACAGTTAAACGAGACACGGTGACTGCACGAGTTTGTCCTATTCTGTGAGCTCGATCAATAGCCTGATCTTCAGTGGTTGGATTCCACCAAAGGTCCAGAAGAATTACATGAGACGCTGCCACCATATTTAGGCCAAGATTTCCAGCTTTTAGTGACATCAACATGACAGTCACCTGCAAAAGAGCATATTCTTGAATTCAGAAACACAATAAGGTCCAAGAGAAAGAAACACTCAGATGGGAAAATCCAGAGTAAGCAATTCGAAACTTCAAAACAGAACACTAGGTACCAATGTAGTATTAAAGGAATGACAAGATAAAGTCTTTAGTCCACCTCTATGTTAAGTGTTTCATGAAGCCATGCAGTAATTACTAAACTAAATTTAGTGAGCATGGTGCTAGCAAAAAGTACTCCTCGTCAGTATAAAGAGTGATTATAAGAAAAAGTTCATTTGAACTCTTAGAATGAATTGATTGAATGCATGACAAGGGTATTGCAGAAAAAAAATATAAACATAATTTACTGAAAAAAGAACATATGTACGAACATTAGGGATGGGCATATAACCAAAAAAATCATCAAACCAAAAATTGCAATTTTTCATTTTTGGTTTTTCCGTTAACTCAGTCCATTCAATACCAACTTTTTTTCTAACTTCGGGTTTTTGGTTCGATTGTCGGTTTCAATAATTCATTATTATTATTCATAGGTCTGGCCATCTCCCACGTACAGTATGCTGATGACACATTGATATTTTGTGATGCAGACAGTTCTCAGCTAAAGTACTTGAGAGTAATTCTGATCCTTTTTGAAGCCATCTCAGGCCTACACATCAATTGGAGAAAGAGCTTCATCTTTCCTATCAATGAGGTGCCTAGGATAAACATGCTTGCAAATATTCTAGGGGGGAAGATAGGGGATCTCCCCACAACATACCTTGGCATGCCTTTGGGTGACAAGAGCAGGTCAAAAGGTTTTTGACCTGGAACAACATTCTAGAAAAGTGTGAGAAGAAGCTGGTGAACTGGAAGAGTCAATATTTGTCCTTGGGAGGAAGAGTCACACTCATCAATAGTGTGCTAGATGCTCTACCCACATATATGATGTCTGTTTTCCATATGCCTGCAAATGTGATTTGACAGAATGGATGCAATTAGGAGGAATTTTTTGTGGCAAGGAAATTGTGATCCTAATAATCATAAATTCCATCTAGTGAAGTGGGACCAAGTCATTCTCAGCAAAAAGGAAGGAGGTTTGGGGATAAGGAATCTGAAAATCCAGAATCAAAGCTTACTTATGAAGTGGTTATGGAGATTTGCCTCACAAGAACAAGCTCTCTGGAAGGAAACAATAAAGGCTAGGTTTGGTATGGAGAATTTGTGGATCACCAACCTGTCCACACAACCCTATGGATCT